>CM053330.1:11098410-11203410 GCA_028583605.1 Dastarcus helophoroides | reverse complement strand
AAATTCGATTAAAATTCTCAAATATTTTGCAAATTTTGATATTTTTTTAAATTCGACTATAAATTTTGACCTTTTCTTTTTAAAAATTTCGTCGTTTCCAAAATTTTGACTTCTTTTGGACATTTAAAAGATTTGAAAATTTATTAAAATTCTCAAATCTTTTGCAAATTTTGATATTTTTTTAAATTCGACTATAAATTTTGACCTTTTCTTTTTAAAAATTTCGTCGTTTCCAAAATTTTGACTTCTTTTGGACATTTAAAAGATTTTGAAAATTTTTGCCTTGTCAACAAATTTCGACTTTCTTTATTGAAAATTTTAACCTTTTCTTAAATCTGCACTTTTTTAAAATGTTCCAAAATTAAACATTTTTTTCAAAATTTCGACTCTTTTTGAAAACTTGACTTTTTTTGAAAAGTTTGAACTTTTTTAAAAATTCTATTTATACATTTTTTTTACTATTTCCAATTAAATCTTCGACTTGAAAGAAAAGATTCTTTTTAAACTGGAACTATTGAGAATTTCGACTTTTTTCAAAATTTTAACCTTTCAAAATTTCAACTTTTTTGATAATTACGAATTTTTAGATAATTTTGAGTTTTCTCCAATATTGAAAAAATTTGGCTTTTTTGAAAATGTAACTAAAAACTCTGCAATTTATTTTAAATGTCGATATTTTTTCAAAAATTTGTCTTTTATTTACATTCCCAAAATTTTTGAAAATGTCGACCATTTTCAAAATTGAATTTTTTTTTAAAGTTCGACTTTTCTGATTATTTTAGCTTTATTTTTTAAAAGTGGTAATGTTTTTCTTTTTAAATTTACATTTTTTGAGAAAAATTTCGAAATAACACTCGAATTAAAAATTAATAACAAAAATTTCTATTTTTAAAATTGAGCAAAGTTTTCAAACAAATTTCCAGAAATAACTTGCATTTTATGTGCAAATAAATTGCCAAAATTTGAATTTTAATCACAAAAAATTAGCTTCAAGTTGGAATATTTAATTTTTGAAATTTCTGTGGAACTTTAAAATTACCAGAAAAAAATTAAATTAGAACAGTAAATTGTTGATGGATTTTTTTTCAACATTTTGATTAATTTTAATTTCGAAATTTTGAGACGCTTCTAAAAATATTGACCGTTTTTCTCAAAAATTTCAATAATTCCCCCTTTAAAAGTCAAATTATAAGAATATTTTTGACAATTAATTTATTTCAAAATAAATTTTTTCTTTAATTCCGAAAATGTTATTTGTTTTGAAAAATGTTGTTTACTAATAAGAAATCTCAACTTTTTCTAGAAATATAATCTGCTTTTGCTTGAAATGTTGAGTTTAATTTTTAAATTTCGATCTTTTTTTTATCGAAATTTGAATTTTAAAATCGAACTTGAGAATTTCAAGAATAAATGTAACATTTCTAGAAAAATTGGAATTTCCGATTCAGAATTTCCTTCAGTCCTACAGCAGTAGTAATTTTTTAGAGAAATATCAAATTGTAGAAAAGGTTGAAATTTACAAGGAACATTTTTTCTTGAAATTTCAATGTTTTTCCCAAAGCTTTCGTATTTTTATGCAGATTTGAAGTTTATTTTCCCTAAACTTATACTCAATAATTTTCAGATTCTTATTAAAACTACAAAATAAAATGAACTTTAAAATATTAAAATTTCGTTAGAAAACTTTTAAATTTCTAAAACAAATTAGAAAGAAATCAAAATTTCTACCAGAAAAATATTTTAAAGACAAAATCTCCAGGAAAAGTCGAAATTTCAAAAAAATTCTTTGTATTAAATGTTTAGAGACAAACACAAATTGCATAGGGAAAAAAACAAAATTTCTTAGAGAAAAAAGCGAAATTTGAAAAAAAATTTGAAATATTTTTACAAAAACCTCGAAATTTTTTGTTTTTCCCAAAATGTTGAAATTTTTATAGAGCTTTCAGGGTTTTTTCCAAACATTTTTCGTCAAAACTACAAAATAAAATGAACTTTAAATTGTCAGTGTTGTGAAAAAACTTGACATTTTTTAAAGCAAATTAGAGGGACACAAAGAAAATCTGGAGAAGTTGAAATTTCTAGAAGAAATTTTAAGAACAACACTTTCAGGAAAAATGGAAATTTCGAGAAAACTTCTTTTTATACAATATTTCAGCAAAAATGGTAACTGCAGAAAAAATCAAAATTTCCTAAAAAAATCGAAATATTTGAAAAAACTCAAAATTTTTTTACAAAATGAGATTTGAAGTAAAAATTCGAAGATACCGTATTGACTTATTTTTTAGAAAAATAGTAAAATGCGAGATGAGTTGGATTTACATTTTTTCTTGAAATTGTAATTATTTTCTTAAAATGTTGACATTTTCAAAGAAATTTGAGTTTTTTTTAATATTTTAATTTCTGCTCGAAATATTGATTTCTTTCTCAAAACTTTTACAAAAATTAGTTTTTGAAAATGTGATTTTGATCAAAATTAAAAATAAAATAGGTTTTTAAGTGTCGTAACTTCGTGAAAGAAACCTAAAATTTCTAAAAAAGATCAAAATCAGAGTAAATTTTAAATTTCTACAAAAAATTGTGTAATGAAGAGTGTTCAGAAAATTTTGAAAAAAAAAAACTCGTAAACGAGCTTGGGGGTGCTGCAGTTCCACAGTGCCTATACGCCAGCCGCCACTGATATTTTTGCTTCATGCCATATTTAAATTAAACTGAAAGGTTAACTATAGCTAAAAACTGTTGTTTTGAATTAGGACTACATATGACAACATAGTAATTCCATAGACATTCTCTGCATCTTCTTTACGAAGGTGTGAACATGAAAATAGCAATTCCAATCAAAGAAATGAAAACAAATAGAATCGTTACCGAATGTAAAATAATAATTTTCTTGTTACAACTAGAGCTCAATAGTGTTTGATACTCACCATCTTTGTTCATCCCCATGGCTAAGCATTTCTTTAAACGGCAAGCTTGACACTGATTCCTGTGAGCTTTGTCTACGATACAACGTCCGGTACCCGCTTGGCATCTGGAACAAGATGTACTTTCAAATACAAGTCCTAGAAAATTAACAAATTTAAAATGAAAGAGGAAATCAAAAAACATTAAAGATGCTCCAGTAGCACGTATTGTATCAGTTCGTTTACCACAGTTGAATACTTTATTATTATGTGGCCAAGTTAATTGATCGTGTCTTTGGTCAAGTGGTGAAGGTGTTTTAGGCAAGAGGTATTTCATGGTATTTGTGGAAGTATTGTGACGATTAGGGTTTCTTAGAAATTTATTTCACCCCCAGAGTAAGCTAGATAATTTGTTAGTACTGCTCATGGAGAAACATCGGCGAAAACCACCTCGTGTGTCTTTGCTTAAGTTTCTCTTATTAGGATCCTAAATTCCGAAAATCTATTAGGATCCTAATAATAGAAAATCAGTTTTTCTTGGGACATAAGACCATGAAAGCAGAGATTCATTATTAGTCAAACAGGGTGTTACAAAAATCCGGGCCGCTACTTCAGGAGCATATTCTACACATTAAAATATGAAAAATGTTGAAATACATTTTTTTCTTTAAATTGCCTCCTAACGGAGATAAGACCATTTAAAGATGGCGCCCCTAAAGTGGTTTTTTTACTACAAAAAGTTAACGGTTAGTAGCAAAGTCATGAAATTGGGCAAGCAGTTAAAGAATTGGATTAGGCATATTCTCATGTAACATATTTTTTAAATAAGCAGTAGCGTGGTGTGTAGGGGGTTGCCCGCGATTATTTTTTGCCATAACTTTTTTGTATTGCAATATTTCGACACAAAAGTGCCATAATCGTAAAAAGCAACATTTTTTATACAAAAAAGGTACTCTTTCTCAAAGTCGCTAAAAGTAACCGTTTCCGAGAATAGAGCGTTTAAACAAAATTGTTGCATTTATTAGAATTCGTTTTGCAAATTTCTAATTTATCCACTACTAACTGCATTGATATAAAAATAGTACAAAATTAAGAAAAAAAAAATTAAAGCAAGTGTTCGAAATTACTGCCCCCTGCAGCAATACATTGCTCGGCTCGTCTTCTAAGGGAACTCCTTACTCTTTCGCAAATGCCTGGTGTATTGTGAATCTGGTTGAACCCATTTTCAATTCGTTCACGAAGATCATTGATATTGTCAACTGGTGTGGAGTAGACGATCTGCTTTAGATGTCCCCATAAGTAGAAATCGAGTGGGTTGAGGTCGGGAGACCTAGCTGGCCATGGTATCGGACCTCCTCGACCTATCCAACGTTGATGATAGTTGTTATTCAAAAATTCCCTAGCAACTGCACTAAAATGGGCAGGTGCTCTATCGTGCATTATCCACATTCGCTGTCTTGTTATGAGTGGAACATTTTCAAGTAACACGGGTAACTCTGTTTGCAAAAAATGTCTATATGATGCTCCTGTTAACCTATGAGGTAAAAAAAACGGTCCAATTATAGAGTCCCCTATTATTCCTCCCCAAATGTTAAGTGAAAAATGTTGCTGATGTCTCGACTGAATAACTGCATTGGGATTTTCAACTTGCCACTGATGCATGTAGTGAAAGTTAAGTATCCCGTTTCTGGTAGGTAAAACCCGCTTCGTCCGTAAATAATATGAGCGATGGAAAGTTCTCATTTTCAGCGATCTTATGCAATAGCCAGTTGCAAAATTCTATTCTTGGAGGATAATCAGCAGCAAGTAACCCTTGCACTCTTTGAAAATGATAGGGGTAAAATTGGTAAAATTTCAAAATTCGCCAGATAGTTACGTGATTTACTCCTTCGGCTAAAGCAAGTTGTCTAGTGCTGACACATGGATCTTCTTCAACTCGCTGAAGCACACGCTCCTCTAAATTAGCAACTTCTGCGTTTGGCCTTCCAACACGTTCGCCTTTGAAAACAAAATTTCCTGTTTCACATAAACGAGCATGAATTTTCTGGAACAATTTTTCTCCTGGTAGGTGTCTATTAGGAAAACGTTCAGCATAAAGCCGTCTTGCTTCAGCACGATTACAATTTGCAAGCCCGTACATTAAATGCATATCGGCCATTTCTTGATTTGAATAGTCCATTTTATCAAAATAATGAAAAGTTAAAAAACTACTACACTTACTATTGACAACAAAAACTGCTAAAGTTTACAGCTTACGACCAAATTTTATCAGTGACACAACGTCAATCTCTGGCAGATATTGTCAAGTACAATTGTTTTCTTTACGATCAGTTTGCATGACCAACTTATTTTTTCTTATACAAATTAGTTAGAATTTCGAAGACGGGATAGGATTATTTAAACGCCTTTTTCTCGGAAACGGTTACTTTTAGCGACTTTGAGAAAGAGTACCTTTTTTGTATAAAAAATGCTTTTTACGATTATGGCACTTTTGTGTCGAAATATTGCAATACAAAAAAGTTACGGCAAAAAATAATCGCGGGCAACCCCCTACACACCACGCTACTGCTTATTTAAAAAATATGTTACATGAGAATATGCCTAATCCAATTCTTTAACTGCTTGCCCAATTTCATGACTTTGCTACTAACCGTTAACTTTTTGTAGTAAAAAAACCACTTTAGGGGCGCCATCTTTAAATGGTCTTATCTCCGTTAGGAGGCAATTTAAAGAAAAAAATGTATTTCAACATTTTTCATATTTTAATGTGTAGAATATGCTCCTGAAGTAGCGGCCCGGACTTTTGTAACACCCTGTATACAAAGTTGAGCATTTAATATTGTGGCACCTGGGGTCTATTTGCTTCGAGTTATGTATAATTTTTTTATATTTTCTTGAAATAAAATTGGAGATAGGGGTGGTAGAAACCATAAGTCCCAAAATAAGAACAATGTAATCTCAATGAAATTTGCATATAAGGACCCTACTTTTAGTATAATATGGTCAATCCTCAGATAAGGACGACATGACCGAAATGGTTAGTACAACTAGAGAATACTTGGAGAACATCCCACTTAAAAATTACCAGAATTTTTTGTGCAAAATTAAATATCCCCGACAGTAAATATAACAACTGGCTGAACATCGGGGGAACTGGTCATGCGGACGTTTAAGAGCATACATAATGCGAAATCCCGGGCGTATTTGAGACCGCAGGATCAATGGAGCATAGAGTGTGGGTTCTGGTGGCGTAAATTGCGAGGACGACAGAGAGGGAGGCTCACAACCCCTGACGGGCATCAGGTGTTTTGAATGCACCGACACTTGCTTCGCCTCTATGCTGTAACTTGTTATATTTAACAGCAGGAAAATTAAATATCTTCAATTTCGACAAACATACTTCGCCCCGGAGGTAATCCTGGAACGACCAATTCAAAAACTAATCGTGCTTTTAACAATTTCTCAATTTGAAGCATAATTTAGTGAAAAATATTGATTTCTGGTCTAAAATCTATAACAGATTTGATAAAGTTTTATTAGAATATTTATCGCATCAAGGTATCAAATAAAATTTGGAATTTAAATGTATCCTTCATTTAGAATAATTCGAAGGTTCCACCTAATGTAAGGATTTAAATTACATTGGTCTGGTCAACACTGATTTTATCACACGAACTCTGGTAGGTTATTGTTTTTGGACTATCTACCCCCATCATGTAACCGTAGGGGGAAGTCCCCTAGTGACGGACACTTAAGGTTTTTAAACAATAAAAAAAAACTGTTTCAACAAATTAAGCTTTAATAATGAAATTATTTTAATAACAAAATATAAAATCAAATTAAATTAACAAAACTTATAACTCTGCTTAAACATAAGAACAATCTTAAATCAAACTTTGACAGTAAAAAAATAAATCTCAGCAAATGGCACCTAGTACCGGACGGACTTTACTTCAAACCCTTAGTACCGGACATCTTCAACCCATCGTACATCGATCGCATATGTAGCATTCTGAACATTCGGGGATATCTGCACATGCTTCATGTGCCCATCCACGGCAGCTGGAGCACTGTATCCAATCTTCATTGTGATCCTCTAAGCAAACTACGCAAATAGTTCTCGTGTCAGATGTTTCAGCCAACGATGTCTTTTTTTTGCTTTATTTCCGCTATTCCCTTTGGCTTTTACTCCTTTGGTCTGTTTCCCTTTCTCTTTCATTGCTGTCCTAAATTTATTTCCCACTGCTTTATTTTTCTCGTTAGCGTTTTTTTCATTTTCTTTCTCCTCTACAAGAATTTTGTACGGTGATGAAGTTAAAATTTCACTTTTTTCGCATTTTCTCTTTCGAGCAAGCGATCGTTTTTTTGCAGCATCCGGCAATGGTGACAAATTATGGATAACCTGGACTACATCTGGATCAAGGTTAGTCAATGGCTTGAGACTGTTGATATTTTTTTCGAATGTAGATTGTTTAGAAGCCTCTGAGGGTCCTTGTGTGCCCATATTAATGGACTGCTCTAAATCGCAGTTCGTCGACGAGCTGCCAGCTTCAGTTAAGTCACTGGAGGAAACAGGAACTTCTTTGCTAGTACCTGGTGCGTTTGAGGATGTTTGTGGGTCTTCTAACGGAATGTTGGTCATATCGACAGGTAAATAATCCAGATCAGAAAATATATCTCTATTGAATGGCTGAATTCTTGTGTATTTGAAGCCGGACACAGCAATTTCTAGACGAGCTACTTTTGTAAATGCTTCACTGACGAGACCGGCAATATCGTAGTCAGTTATTCGAGATCCAGCATTTGCTCTTATCCACGCATCGCAACGTTGGTTGTAGGCATCTTTAAATGGTTTCATAAACGTTCTGTCTAGCGGCTGTAGTTTGTGGGTAGTGTGTGGTGGCGAGCTTATCAAATGAATATCGTTTTCTCGGCAAAAATTGATGACTGCTAATGTCTTGTGACTACAATGTCCATCCAGAAGTATCAGCGCAGGGCTCTCTTTTGTCGGACAAGAGTGTTTCTTGAATAATTGTAGCCATTGAAGAAAAATATCACTATTCATCCAGCCTTTTGGCTGGGCCACGCCTACGCTTTCGGCTGGAACATTCATCATGAGCCGATCATTCATTCTTTGCCTAGGAAAGACAAAGAAAGGCGAAATGAAATGGCCGTTGGCACTCATGCAAAATAAGACTGTAATATTTTTGCCCCTCTCAGCAGAAGTGAGCTTTCCTACTTGTCGAACAGCTTTTGGAGCAAGTACCTTTTGGTGTTTTTGTACGCAGCTGACTCCAGTTTCGTCACAGTTATAAATTTTCGAAGGTGGAAATTTGAATTGTGTCATCATTCTGTCAAGATTATTAAAAAAGAGATCAACTTGGGGTTTGTTAAACCCCACAGCCCTCATTATGCTTGTTGACTCTGGTGATCTCAGCGATACGTCCTGATGTCTCTGCATGAAATCGTAGTAAAAGTGTTTACCAGCAGCTCCTTTCTCTTTATTAAAGCGATGAGGGATCTTCAAAGCCTCAGCCAAATCGTAAGCCAACTTCAAAAATTCCTGTTTTGTTAACGGCAGACACCTATTAGATAAATCTTTTACATGCTGCACTAAGAGTTCTTCGTATTTTGGTGTGAAGGTATTAGTGAATCTACCTAACTTTGGTTGCAACGACACTTCTTGTCCACGGTTTAATGACGATATTTTATCATGTAAGGTGCTTTTTGGAATATTATAACGCAATGAAGCTTCTCTCAAACTCATTTTTTTTTTGTCAAAACATTGTTTATCGCAGTTTGTAAATTACTTTGGTCCCATTTTCCTTTCTTTTTCGTCTTCTCCATTTCGATATATCTTTGTTCTCCTAAAACAATAGATAATAATGATCAAAAAGTATAATATTTCATGAAAAAATTGTTTTTTTATTGTCCGATATTAGGGGAAGCTTTTGTGTCCGGTACTAGGGGACAGAGAATCCTTAAATTAATTGTCATATACAAAAACTGCTGTGGAATTCGACAAAAAATATTACAAATTTTAGATATGTATTAACTATGACATAAAATAACAATTATCAAAACCACATAAACTAAAAACCATTGTAGTTATACTTACTTTGATCTTACGTGACGCAATGTATTTCCACCAAAAACAGCAATCAACTGTTCCCACCTAGGCGTTACGCGACATTGGCGAACCGGGACCCGCGATCGTGTATTGTTACGTTCCCCCGCGCCCCTATCACCTGCTTTTTAAACAAACCCGTTGCGACTTGTCGAGATACTTCGAGTGTACGACGTTAGGTGCCGTCCGGCGTTACGGGACTTCCCCCTACTTATTTTTTTTCCATAGCCCCCAGTTTTCTTGTGACAAGGTAAAATTTATTTTTGGAAATGTAGTCTTCCCGAATACTATTTGTTCTTATTTAGGTCCATATATTATTTACATTTTAAAAAATTTTATTAGAAATAAAACATAATATTATGATCATATTAATTCTTCATTTGAAGTCTTTTTTATTATTAAAATTTGGGTACTTTTTATGTTAATGGGACACCAGGGATCGAAAAAATCACAATTAGGAAAAAGCTTGTCCTAAACGTAATTGTAAAGCATTTACACTTTTAAAGCTCTCTGGTATATTTCTACCACCACTTCATATCAAATTGAGCTTACCAAAAATTTTCTAGAGGGGATGGGTCCCAATAAAAATGGATTTTTATATTTCAAAGAGAAATTCCCCAGAATGAGTGAAGTAGTAATATTAGTAGAGCCTCAAATTAAAAAAATTAATAGAAGACTCGTAGTATAAAGAAATTTTTTTTGAAAAAATCAACATAAAGATGTTTCAAAAATTTAACTTGAAATTTTTTGGTTTACCATAAGAGTGACATCTAAAGATCTTTGCTTAAAAGACTTATTGGAGTATAAAACTTTGGGTACCAATTTCGGGATCAAGATTCATTTTTTAGACACATATCTTGATTTTATTTCTACGAATGAGGGGAGTATGGGGGGCTCTAAGTGATAAAAACTGATAAAAGTTTCAAGTGGACATTCCAATGATGGAAAAATTTTATTTGGGCAGATTAAACTTAAGGGAGTTGACTGACTACAACTGCTTGATCAAGGGGGACCAATGAAAACCTAAAAAATCTAGAAAAACAAAGATTATAAGTTTTTAATGTACATTTTTTATGTTTTATTTCTGGAGATCGATTATTTTTCAAACATTTAACAAACAAATGTCGTGGGTGATGAAAATTTCAAAACTGCTTATTTTAAATGTCAACAACTAACACTATTAAAAAATACAAAAGAATTTCATGTGACATGACAAAACTTCAATTCTGTTGACCAGTGTTATTAATCATTTAAAGAATTATTCTTCTAAAAAACAATGACGGACAGGAAATATTGTTGCGGGCTTTATCGGTTCGAATTAATTATTAAAGACGTGCTGAATAATACCCACTTTATTATTAAACTTAACTCGGATCACCACTTATTATTGACTTCTACTAACTCACTAACTACACTGACTCTAACTGACTGACTCTAGGGCAAACTGACCGTCTTATATAGTGTTGGCTCCCGGGTTCTAGAAAAATTACGCAGATAAGTCTTGCTTATCGTTTGCCGAAATTTCTGGAACGCTTATCTGCCTTTGTTTCTTAATAATCAATTTGTTATTTTTATGGTTAAATAGAATTTATGAATTAAGAATATTTTTTCATGTAAGAGTTAAAGTTATTAATTTGTTTGTTATAAAAAACTGTGCACATCTCTCGAGTGATGCGACCAATCCATTGACTGAAAGTTGTAGCGAACTGGAAGATCAGACAAAAGATTACAGCGAGAACCGAAAATAACCTCTAAACAAACCTTTACTATGTTTAGCCACAGATGCGTCCCTCACAACATTTTTCAATTGTATGAAATCAAATCAAAGAAATGCATGCTGCCGAAGTTAATCCCTAAATCTAAGACCTTAAACATACATCCTGCTGGAGCGCCAGCCTAGCAATTAATTCCCCGGTACGTTCCCGGAGAAACAGAGGTCCGGATTCCATCTTCGCTCCCGAGTTCCGGAGCAAAATTAAATGGATTACTTTTTATTGTGTTTTTACTGCACACCAATCATTTTCGTGAGATCTTCCCCGTGACAGTATATCTCCAATTTAATGGTTGGGGAGTTCAAACTGCCGGCGCTTCTACCGCCATAAAGAAAAGAGCACGAAACGAGAAAAAGAAGGAAATAGCGTAAGTGCGACCGGAGGGCGTTCCCTCGCTCGAGGAAAATATTTCCCTAAATCCCTTTAGAAAGTGGAAGCTTTCCCATTTTTCCCATCTGCTTCTACTTCTTTCATTTCTAAGTCGGTGTACGCTATAGTTTATGAGGATCTAGCACAGTCAGGGTCGGATTTTGAACTTTAGTAGGGCCCTGTAGTTGTTTCGGGAGCTTAATCAGTTACTATCAGTGGCGTCGTATTCTAAATAAAGACAACAAGTAACGCAGAAGTCGGTGCAAAAAATCAAAGATTTGTTCTCAATCGGAAGATAAATAAAAATGTTTGTCATTGTCAGAAAAAGATCAAACAATTTTAAACATTTCTTTGTAGTTATGTCAAATTTCCGATGATGTGCTCAACATTTTTAAATTAACAGAACAGATAGGTGCTTTAGCTAAAACTTATCGTGAAAACACGACACTGCACACAATCGCTTTAGGAAAAACTCGAAACAAAAAGCTTTATAAAAAACTATCAACAATACAGATAATATTAGTTTGTTTTGTTTGCCAACATCACACAAACGTTTGAAGGATTATCATCGCTAAAAAACATTTTCAACATAAAAAAAATAATTTAATAAAAAGTAAACTTCATTTTTAGCAAAAACAACTCAAATTTTTTTCAGAACTTGTTTGGAATCCTTTAAGATAAAAGAGTTACAGTGAATATCCTCAGTCTACCCATTATCTGCAATGTTGCACCAAATTAAGCAAATATCGCTAATAATTCTAATTCTTCAATCACGTTAATCATACTAAATTTTTTTATCAAAAACCACGAACCAGGCTTTTCCAAAATTTTGGTGAAAGGACTGGTTCTTGGTTATCTTTAAAATCGAAATGCAAATCTTGTTTCTTGAAACCAAAAAAGATTAAAAAACACAACAAAGGTTGCTCTAACCGACAGCCAAGCTATCATCTTCAGAGAGATCCTATCATCTTCAAAGAGACCTCTCTAGAGATGATAGCTTGACTATCAAAACGTGAATACTCAGTATCTCTCTGAAGATAATAGCTTGGCTATCAAAACGCGTTAGAGCAACCTTTGTTGTGTTTTTAATCTTTCTTGATTTCAGGGGGCAAGATTTCTATTTAAATTAGGCTTTTTCAAGTTACCAAAATCAAAAATAACATTTTTGTTTGAAAGGCAATAATTCAGAGAAAAATTACTGTACAGACAGCCAAGATCAGTTAAATTAAAGAGAATTAAATTATCTAAAAAAGCTTTCTAATGGGATTTCTGGATATGGTAACGAAGGCTTCCACGCCCAGAGTCAGTACAGGATATACTTCTTCCGGGATTGGACCGTGTCAAAGCAAAGAACTACTGAAAGTGTTCGACGTTTCGCCCACCATAGTAGGGGGTTTCTTCAGAAACAAAGAAACAATAAATGAAAAATAAAATACAAGGAAATATACAAAAATGAAAAATGTCAATAAGGGATTACTGGAAAAAATTATTGAAGTCCATGGCCCTTTTCAAAGGTAAACAATTTGCAACCAATGATTTTCTTATGATTAAAAAAAACTAGTGAAGCGAAAAAATGCTGAACTCAAGATCTGAAAAGTAGAAACTTGGAACTTTAATTTGCTTTATTGCTTTTCTCTTTGAGTTACCTTGTGAAAACCATCCAAAATTTTGAAATTTCTTTAATTCACCTAAATTCTCGGCCTAGTATAGTAATAAACAATTTATGTTTTAATCTACGATGCTTGTTTTTTTTTGATGTAAAAATCAATTGGAATAATGTAAAATGAAAATGCTGTAATACGGTCCTGTGGAAGTTGACTCGACTTTGCTCTAGCGCAGTCCGGGGTATATCGAGGAAGCGGCAGCTGATTCCGGCTCGATCCCGAGGGATCTCCGGCCGGGATAAGCTGCTTCAAGTAGAGCACCTCTATAAAATGATTCCAGTGAAACACATGTCTCCTAGCGGAGCTACCGCCTCCTAATGGCCGCCGCGAGCGACTGTCTCTCTTTCTCTTTCTCTGTAACTTTACCACTTTTTGCACTCTACCAGGTTTAACCAACCAATTCGGCGAAGTCACCCAACTACACTTCTTTTCTGCGTTGCTTAATGTTATTTTACGTATTTCAATGACGAAACTCGATGTTTAATCAAAGAAGTCTGTGAGTTTAACGGGAAATTCTGTTCTGGATTTTAATGGCACAATTGCTGATGAATCTCATATACCATTTATATTTCTATTGTTACGCGTTACCGGTTGAGAGTTACCACCCTCGGATTTTTATCAATCTTATTTAATACGAGGATAAATCAAATATAAACCGAAATTTGTGTTTAAAAATTTCTCGGTACAAGATACTTATATAAAAGTTATTAATTATTTTTCTACATAATCTCCTGATTTTGTTATGCATTTTTCCCAACGGATTGGGAGTTTTTTTAATACCATCATCATAAAGAGAAGGGGGGCGTGTGTGCAGCCAATTGCGCACAAATGTTTCAAAGCAGCATCATCCTGGAATCATGGAATTGTTGCGCATTATCGGTTCGAATGATTAACACGTGAATTGTAAAACACTTTGTTTCTAAACTGACCTCGGTACACTACAATTGCAATTCACTAACACTGTTTAATTAACCAACTTATTCATTGACTTCTAACTTGACTAACTCACTGAGGGAAAGTCGACCGAACCCCTTATGTATAGATTTCGATTCAGGTTCTCGAAAAATCCAGCCGATAAGGCTTATGGTTTGTCGAAATTTGTGGAGCGCTTATCTGCCGTTTGATTTATTATCGCGGCCGCTTTCCCCCATCAAATTTTCTAGAAACTTCCCAACTAAATATTATAATTTTATTACAATATGATAATCGCATGGTGATAAGTCGGGACCATAAGGAGGGTGTTCTAATGTTGCCCAATGCATTTCTTCTATTGGGAATACAAATAGAAAACCGCCGTTTTCCCAGAGGTAGCGCCAGATTGAAAATCGTTAGAAAAGTCCAATCAGAAACGTCATATAGCAAGCTGAGGCATCGGTCAACAACTCTACATCATTTCGTTTGTTTATTTTTACTGTGCTTTGTTTTGTTGTTGTTTGTACGTGAAAATGGCGACATTCGAGCCGAACAAGCGTCATTTGCGGGAGTGTCGCTTTTTGCATTTCATTCGAGAAAAAATGCAGCTAAGGCGCGTCCAATGATTGTAGAAACTTATGATGAAAGTTCTGTTAGTGAAAGAACGTGTCGGGAATGGTTTCTAAAGTTTAAAAATGGCGAATGTGACGTGGAAGACAAGGAGCGTCCCGAGCCCGTGAAAAAGTTCGAGGATGCTGAATTGGAAGCTTTGCTGGATGAAGATTCTTGTAGAACGCAACAAAAACTTGCAACTTCATTAGCCGTGACTCAACAAGCCGTTTCCCATCGCCTAAAATGCTTGGGAATTATCCAGAAACAGGGACATAAGGTGCTGTACGAACTGAAGCCTAGGGACATCGAACGGTGCCTTTTCACGTGCGAACAACTCCCCCAATGGCAAAAAAGGAGGGGTTTTTTTGCATCGCATCGTGACCAGAGATGAAAAGTGGATACACTATGACAACTCAACGCGGAAAAAATTGTGGGGACTTCCCGGCCATGCATCAACTTCGACAGCGAAACCAAACATTCATGGCTCGAAGCTGATGCTGTGTATTTGGTGGGACCAGCTCGGCGTAGTGTACTGTGAGCTATTGCAACCGGGCGAAACCATTACAGGAGCCCTCCATCGGACGCAACTCATACGTTTGAGCCGAGCGCTGAAAGAAAAACGCCCACAATACTCGAAAAGGCACGACAAGGTGATACTTCTGCATGACAACGCTCGGCCACATGTTTCCAAGGTCGTGAATGCCTGGAAACTTGGAAATGGGACGTTCTACCCCACCGCCGTACTCTCCTGACATCGTCCCTTCTGCTTGTTTCGATTGATGACGCATGACCTGGCCGGACAGCACTTTCGTTCTTACGAAAAGGCCAAAAATTGGATCGATTTGTGGATCGCGTTAAAAGAAGTACAGTTTTTTTGCCGAGGAATTCAGAAGCTGCCAGAAAGATGGAAAAAAGTTGTAACTAACGATAAAAATTATTTTGAAAAATGAGTATGTAACGAGTTTTTTACAATAAAGCCTCAAATCCTGGGAAAAAACGGCGGTTTTTCATTTGTACCTCCAATAAATTTTAATGTATCAGAATGGCTGAGTGGGGGCGGGCATTGTCGTGAAACAAAATCACATTTCTGACCGATAATTCGTGCCTCTTTCACCGATACTGCTCGTTTTGCTTCATCCAATAGCTAGCAGCAGTAGGTAGCATTAACCGTAACGATCATGCAGAAAATTGAGGTGCACAACTCCTCTAAAATCCCAAAACACTGTCGCAAGGACCTTTCCCGCTGAGAGACTAGTTTTTGCCTTGAGGCGTGCACCTTCCCCCTTTCTTCTCCACTCCATGGTTACTTGTTTAGATTCAGGGGTGTAATGGTTGACCCAAGTCTCATCACACGTGACGATACGTTGCAAAAAAACCATCGTTTTTACATTGAAAACGTCCAAGATGGCGCTGACAAGTCTCCACATGTTGTTGTTTCTGTTCTTCAGTCAAAAGAACGGGTACCCACTTGGCGGAAATTTTTCGAAACCCCAGCTCATCTGTAATGATGGATTGAGCACTTCTAAAGCTTATCCGAATCACCTTCCAAAAATCGTTGAACAGCGTTAATCTTGTCCTCAGTCACATTGGTCCGAGGATGAGGGGCAGGGGTTTATTTTCACCTTGAGTTCGTCCTTCCAAAAATTTTTTGTTCCTTTCATACACTTGAATTTTCTGCAAACAAGTATTGACAAAATGTGTTGCTAGTCTACAAAGAATTTTGGCAAGGTTTATACATTCAACGGCAAGAAATTTAATAATGCGCTGCGCAACGTGCGGATAAACCTCTTGCTCACTCATTGTATTTAAAACTGAGAAACGACGAAAGGGGAATTCGCTTGAGCCCAGGAAGTCACGTGATATCCCCACCTAACATGTCTAAGAGTATGCGCACACTCCCAACGTCCTTATGGCGACATGATAGAAATTTCGGTTCATATTTGATTTACCCGCGTTTACCTATTCGTAGAACTGTATGAAATCTTAATTTACCTAAATTAGTTTACAACTGACTTGCTTAGTATGCGATTGTGTGGATTTTTTTAAAGTTTAATCCACTCGCAAAGGGTAACCCCATTATGCTTTCAAAGCACTGCGAGTAGGATGCGGAAACAAGGATAGATGGCGGTGAACCACCTTCTTAAACAAGGACAGAGGGTTATTTTTGGGAAAAATTTCTTTCGGTAACATGTTCCACAACTTGGAAGTTCTATAGAAAAAAGAGTCTCCTTAGACAGAAGTACTCACTGTGTCAAGCTGGACCGCACAGGAATTTGCTGTCTCCGACTATCTAGTACGCCTCAAGAATATTGCCCTTGGGGAGGATCAATCCTATTAGTACCTGAGAGCATCATCCATGATGGTAATTGCAGAAAACAAACAAGTCACCAACCATACGCCTGTACTCTAGTGTTTCGAGAGAATTGGTCAGACTCTCGTCATCAATTTGGCGAATCGCTCTTCTTTGAATTGAATGCAATAGAGCTAAAGTGTGTTTTTGGAACTAAACTTTAAACATGAGAACAGTATTCTAGTGTTGATCTAACTTGAGCTTTGTACAGTGTTAATAGCTGATGAGATGTAAAGTACTTTTTAGCTCTAAAAAGAAACCCTAGCTTCTGAGAGGCGGATTTGGCAATGGCGCGCCCATGATCGTCCCAAGAAAAGTTAGTGCTCGCATTCACTTCTAGGATAGATAGATTAGATCCCATCGGAAGGATTTTACCCTCCATTAGTATGTTTGCTGCATTATCCCTTGATGTTTTCTTAGAGAAAACCGCGGCCAGAGTTTTTGAAGCGCTGAAGTTGACCAAATTGTTCTTACTTCGTTCCAGAATAATCTCGGGATCCCGATCAATCATCTGTATCTGCTGTTTCCTTAGTCGATCTGAAGCAGCGATAGATAATGGTTTGTCGGGGAAAAAAAAATGACACAATGTTACTATCATCTGCGTAGCTGTATATAGGATTGGAAGTTGAAGCTAAGAAATCATTTATGTGTAACAGAAATAGAGTAGGCAACAGAACAGACCGAGGCACCCTTGCGTCAATCGCAAATGTCTCAGATGAGATGCCATCGAAGACGACCTGAAGAGATCTATCAGCGAGAAAATTGGTTAGCAAATGACAGAGTCCAGGAGGAAGACCATAAGATGTTAATTTGGCGAGAAGAGATCGGTGTCAGACTCTGTCGAAAGCATTTGAGATATCCAATGCCACAATCCTAGCCTCACCATGTTTTTTCATAGCTGAGTTACAGATGTGAGTAACGTATGACAGTAGATCGCCAGTGGAACGTTGTTGTCTAAAACCGTGTTGCCTGTCGAAGATGATTTCATTTTCCTCCAGATATTTGAGAATCTCGATGTTGATAACCTTTTCCATCACTTTAGATATACCGGGTAACAGTTGTTAGCCAGATTTCTTTTTCCCTTTTTAGGGACAGGCTGCACTCTAGCAGATTTCCAGATGTTAGGGAAATGACAGAGTCCAGGAGGAAGACCATAAGATGTTAATTTGGCGAGAAGAGATCGGTGCCAGACTCTGTCGAAAGCCTTTGAGATATACAATGCCACAATCCTAGCCTCACCATGTTTTTTCAGAACTGAGTTACAGATATGAGTAACATATGCCAGTAGATCGCCAGTGGAAGGTTAGTTAGTAGATATTGGGTCATAGATTATCAAAAAAATGCAGATTTTTTCGATATCGTAATAGTAGTTAGAAAAAAAAATATTTTATGAAAAAATAGGTGCTTATATTTCAAGGATTTTGGTGATAATTTTTCTTAAATTAAAACTTGATTTAGACGAAGGATAGAATGCTGATCAAATTTGTTTCTTACATTATTCAATTTAGTTGAATATTTTCGGAGTTAGCATAGGTTTATTAAGGCCGCAACACACTAATTACGGTTGGAATCGAACATTAACTCTGTTGCGAATGTATGCTTTTTATCGGAGATATTAACACAGTCACCAGTTCGATAAATATTGCGACTGATTGTAGAAAAAACTATGTATTGGAAAAAATACATTTTTTTTTCTTTTCAGTTATACAGGGCGTTTGGAAAAGTTGGTAGGTACAAAACTTGGCGACGCAAAAGTAAAGCAAAATTTAATAAAATTAGTTTATATAAACATAGATCCTACTGAACACCCGTTAAAAGGGGTTATATCATTTGACTATTTTTTGAAGAATTTTCTTTATGATGAAGATAATAAAATGAAATTTGCAGATAAAGTTATGTGCTAATGGTCTTTAATTTCCGTGAATTTAATCAAAATCGGTTATGAATAAGGGTAGCATTCTATCTCCTCTTAACATAAATTGGTCGCTATTTTGCTATTCATTTGAATTATCAAGTAAATGATATCATTATTCAATGAAATGGACTATTTTAAAGGAAGAACGTTTTTACATTTTTTTCAAATTTTGCGTAGTTTAGTCGAAATTTATTTTTATTTAAACAATGTATGCTTCTGAAGAGTAACATTTTTCTAAATTGTCATCTAATAAACGAATTTCACGATGACACTTTAATTGCAGTATTTGTTAATTTTCGGTGCTTTCATTAAAATTTTTCTTCTGGTTAACAAAATCGAAATCTAGTAGCATGTTCTTTCAGAAGAACCCTTTGAAAATAAGAAGATAAGAATCGAGAAATTAGAAATAAAGTAAATTTTAATGATAGAATGACTCTCTCTTGGCTGAAATTTTTCTAATAACTCCATTTGGTTTTTTTTTATTTCGCTTGTAAACTTATCCCATTATCAATTAAATTGACAAATCCTTATTAAAATTAATTGAAGAGGAAGGACTAAGTTAGGGTTTACCTCAGACGTTGATTTAATCAACGCCTCAGATGACATCATAATAATGAAGATATTAAACCATCAATTAAAAAAAAATGTTCGTTTTTTACTCACAATTTGGACTTTTCTCGCAAAATTTCGAGCTTAAATTTGATATCAATTTTTTTCACTTAAAATTCTTTTTTTAAAATCTCACTATTAAAATAGCCATTTTTTTTAAATTTCTACTTTCTCTTTAAAACCGGAATTTCAATTTGAAATTTTTATTAAATTTTCCAAATTTTTGATATCTACAGCCGAATTATCCAAAGGCTGAGGTTGTCTTTCTTGGTGACTTCAACGTACACGATATCCCCTGGTTAAGGTTTTCTTCTCAAACTGACGACGTGGGAAGGATGGCAGAGGCTTTCGCCGTCACTTGTGGATTATCGCAATTAGTTGAGGAACCCACAAGAATTCCTGATGTAGATAACCATCAACCTAATCTACTCGACCTTTTCCTTACAAATTCACCAAATTCGTATAAAATCTCTCTGACATCACCGTTTGGAAATTCGGATCACAAGCTTGTAGCATCATCTCGCCCGCTTCATATACCATCTCCTTCCCAGACGCAGTCCCATAGGGTTTGGCACTTTAACTGGGCAAACTGGGAAGAATTAAGAGACTTCTTTGCATCTTTCCTATGGTAGGAAATCTGCTTTAACTCAGACAACTCTTCCTTCGTCGCCGAATCCATCACGAAATCCTGATTGGTATGGAATGCTCAATTCCCCACTCCCAAAAGAAGTCTGCCACCGGCAAATCTTGGTTCAGTAAAAAATGTGCTCGGGCTATCTCCTGCAAAAATCGCGCATATCGTCGTTGGCGAAATAATCCCTCAGTCGAGACTCGGACCATATTTGCACGAAATTCTTGTAAACAGGTTATTAACGAAGTAAAATGTGATTTCAAAACGCGCCAGAGGCTTATCAACTGTCCGAACGGTTCCTTTTGAGGATTTGCAACATCCATTGGAAAGAATTTTACATCTTCAAATTTTTCACCTTTACTCGATGAAAATAGCAATATTGCTACTACCTCCAAGGAAACAGCTGACATGTTAACCTTAATGTTTGCTGAAAATTCCAATCTTAATTCTCGAAGCGCAGAACCTCTTATTCTTTCTAAGGTTGGCACTTCGATGCTTGAAGTTGTTTTCAGACAACGCACAATCAGGAAGATTCTCCTTGAGCCCGACACCTCGAAAGCTTCTGGCCTTGATGGTATTCCCTCTATTGTTCTTAAGAAGTGCGCCCCAGAGTTAACTCCTGTCCTAAGCAAATTCTTCACACTCTCTTACAACAAAGGTGTATTCCCTAACATCTGGAAATCTGCTAGAGTGCAGCCTGTCCTTAAAAAGGGAAAAAGAAATCTGGCTAACAACTGTCGCCCTATATCTTTGTTACCCGTTATATCTAAAGTGGTGGAAAAGGTTATCAACATCGAGATTCTCAAATATCTGGAGGAAAATGAAATCATCTTTGACAGGCAATACGGTTTTAGACAACAACGTTCCACTGGCGATCTACTGTCATACGTTACTCACATCTGTAACTCAGCTATGAAAAAACATGGTGAGGCTAGGATTGTTGCATTGGATATCTCAAAGGCTTTCGACAGAGTCTGGCACCGATTTCTTCTCGCCAAATTAACATCTTATGGTCTTCCTCCTGGACTCTGTCATTTGATAACCAATTTTCTCGCTGATAGATCTCTTCAGGTCGTCGTCGATGGCATCTCATCTGAGACATTTGCGATTGACGCAAGGGTGCCTCAGGGGCCTGTTCTGTTGCCTACTCTATTTCTGTTACACATAAATGATTTCTTAGCTTCAACTTCCAATCCTATATACAGCTACGCAGATGATAGTAACATTGTGTCATTTTTTTTCTCCGACAAACCATTATCTATCGCTGCTTCAGATCGACTAAGGAAATAGCAGATACAGATGATTGATCGGGATCCCGAGATTATTCTGGAACGGAGTAAGAACAATTTGGTCAACTTCAGCGCTTTAAAAACTCTGACCGCGGTTTTCTGTAAGAAAACATCAAGGGATAATGCATCAAACATACTAATGGACGGTAAAATCCTTCCGATGGGATCTAATCTATCTATCCTAGGAGTAAATGCGAGCACAAACTTCTCTTGGGACGACCATTAGCGCGCCATTGCCAAATCCGCCTCTCAGAAGCTAGGCTTTCTCTTTAGAGCTAAAAAGTGCTTCACATCTCATCAGCTATTAACACTATACAAAGCTCAAGTTAGGCCATCATTAGAATACTGTTCTTATGTTTGAAGTTAAGTTCCAAAACACACTTTAGCTCTCTTGGATTCAATTTAAAGAGGAGCGATTTGCCTAATTGATGACGAGAGTTTGACCGATTCTCTCGGAACACTAGGGCACACGCGTATGGTTGCTGAATTGTCTCTTTTCGACAAGTACTATCACGGAAGATGCTCGCTGGAACTAATAGAATTGATTTTACCAAGGGCAAGGTTCTTGAGGCATACTAGACAGACGAAGGCAGCAAATTCCTGTGCGGTCCAACTTGACACAGTGAAGACTTCTGTCTATGGAGACTCTTTTTTCTATAGAACTTCCAAGTTATGGAACTTGTTACCGAAAGGAATTTTCCCCAAAAATTACAACCTATCCTCGTTTAAGAAGGCGGTTCATCGCCATCTATCCTTGTTTCCGCATCCTACTCGCAGTGCTTTGAAGGCATAATGAGATTTCCCTTTGCGAGTGGATTAAACTTAAAAAAAAAAAGCATTCGACTTTTTGGTCAAAGTTTTAAATTTCTATTTTAGCCACAATATTGAATATTTATCCTTTTTCCTTCAATTGTTCGCAAAAGGTAAACATTTTTATCAAAAGTCGAACGTTGCTTGTTAAAAGCTATCGATAATATCGAACATTACTGCCGATAGTATCGATGTTTGGTGAACACTATCCCGAAGAGAATAAGATTTCGAAAAATAGAATTTGAATTTTTGAATAAAATCCAAACCTCGAAAGGAGACGAATTTTGGGAAAAAAGACCAAAATTTTGAGAAAAAAGTGTCAAAATTTGATTACTGAATATCTATTTTCTTTTGATTTCACGAGTTACGGGTAGAGGAGAGCCCCAATTCGTTTCATCGTGGCGTCAGAAAATATCCAATATCGAAACATTGAAATTTTAAGAAGAAAACTTTAATTCTCGAATAGTTGGATTTAAAAGAAGTTCGAGTTTTTGAAATGAATTTTCGAAGAGAATTTTTGAAATGAATTTTTGAGGAGAATTTTCGAAGTGAAGTGATTTTTTTTGGCCACGGTCAATAATCCGAAGCTTGCTTTTTCGGTCGAAAAATCAAGAAAATTCCCCATTTTAAGTGTTTGAGACAATGTAGTAAAATTTTTACTCGAAACGGTTTTTGGGGTCATTTATTAAGAATCAAGATCTGTTTGTTCAAAATATATATTTTCCGGTCTGAAAATCAGAAAAATTTTCTATTTTAGGTGTTTTAAGATAATATAGTAGAATTTTTATTCTAAACGATTTTCTAGGGGTTTTCGGGGTCGGTGATTAAGAATCTAAGATTAGTTTTTCCGAAAAACTCATTTTTTTGGAAAATCTAAAAATTTGTCATTTTAATGGTTTTCACGCAACTAATTTTTTCATATAATTATGGAAGGGTGTTTGGGTCGACGATAAGAAGATCTGAGATTTGTTTTCCGGAAAAACCTTTCCATGATGGAAAAATCAGAAAAATTTTGGCATCCAATTTTCAATAAAAAGACTGAATGAGAAATTTATTTGATTTTTTGACCGGAAAATAAGTTTTTCGGAAAAGCAAGCCTCGGATTCTTGGTCAATGACCCAAAAAGCCCCCTGAAACACAATTTCGAAAAAAAGGTTCATCATATTGTCCCAAAACCCCAACAAATCCTAGTTTAATTTAAAAATTTTTGAAAAAACAGATCACTCATTCTTAATCACCGATCCTGAAAACCCTTAGGACACCGTTTCGAGTAAAAATTTTACTACAGGATTCTGTCCACCATTTTTATTTGGCAACCTGACATTTTTATTTGAGTGGCAAAGGTAGAAGCACGTAATTATCGTTTATTTATCCGTGACGTTGACGATAATGTTTTCGTTATTTTTAGGCTCCTGGTGCGCCCTAGAGCGGTCCTAATCAGCTTGATAGCGCTTTCGAGCCTCGCACTTTCTTCCCGCGAGTTTCTGCTGAGAAGTGGAGTCCACTCATGGGATTTCGCTGGTTTCCCGATTCGATTGTTCGTAGTTCTGATGAAAGAGCATGCTCTTTCATCAGTCTCGATCGTCCGCAGGTTAATTACCTACTCGGAACGAAAGAATGAAGTCAAGTGTTCAGCGGCGAGATATTGACACCCCTTTTTGGGGACCCCCACCGATATATCAGAACCCTTAGGACACCGTTTCGAGTAAAAAATTTACTACATACAAGCAGTGAGTTTTCCGGGAAAAACCAACCACGGATTCGTGATCGGCGACCCAAATAACCTCCTAGGATGATTTCCGAGGCAATTTGCGTTAATTTTCTCGACTTCAGGAATTTGTTAGCAAAATGCCCCATTCGGGGGGTTGTTTTCAAGATTAAGGGATGAAGGAGTAGTAGTAGTCATAGTAAATGATATTTGGGCCATCAGACATCGAATGTAGTCACATAGAAGATTTTTCCAAGGGCAACGACGATATAATAATATAATTTTCTTTCTGATTCCTGGGCAGTAAACATTGCTATAGAGGTGTTATCTCTTGCATTGCACGTTGCAAGAAATATCATCATGCTTTCATTTTTTATAGTCAAAAGTGCAAAGGTAACTTTTAAAAGAGCTTGTCAAACCAAGGAAATATTTCAAAAATGATAAATAGTAACAGAACTTATTAAACACCAAACGTATATATAGTTTGACAAATAATTGTCTCTTTTCAAATTTGAACTCAACTGTTCTTTAAGACTGATTTCGATTCATTGTCAAGTCTCACCTGTATACTTCAAATCAAATACTGATATTCCACTTTGCCAGTTAACAAGTACAATACAACGTTTGTTTCGCCAATCGCAACAAAGTTTGGATAACGACCGTTTGATGATGATCGAGGGGCGTCAAGGGGGTTAGACGGACAGTGCGGTCCGCAATCAATTAGGGAATCCGTAATCCGTGCATCGGTTCAGCCCTGTGCTGCGCCCTTTGTGCTATAATCTTGTTACAGGAATCGAGAACGCCACCTCGCCGCTGCCCAAATCAATACGCGATTCTGCGTTAGAAACGCCGATATTCGATGAGGTCAAACACTCCCCAAACTTCACTTTCATAGCAAACTATGAGCCGACTATCGGAAAGATGGAAGTTTAAAGGGCTTTTGGTCTGTTAAACGAATCAACTCAGGTTATGGTACTGAGAAATTTTGGACACGCTGAATTTGATCAATAAAAAATGAAAGTAATTTCATCTTAGAGTTGATGAGGTCGGAAAACTCATTTAATTACTCAGCATTGGGTGTTGTAAACAAAAATAATATGAACTGAATTGAAAACTGTTTTTTTTATATCAAAACCTATAAGTTTTCCCTAATGTGTATTATATTATTTAAATATATCTATCTAAAAATATAATTCTTTTTACTGTTTCACGACATTCGCCATACGCGTAGCTAGAATAGGGCTGGGTAGGGTACTTGCCCCCCCCCCTGGCTCCTGCAACTTAACCTTAATTTATATTCAACTGAGGACACTTATTCTAAAGAATTCCATTCGTCAAAATTCATCCCTCTTTGAGATATCGACATTTTCTCGAAATTTTGTCTTATTTCTCAAAATTCGTCTCTTTTCACAAATTTCTTTTGAAACTTCAAGTTTTTTCTAAAATTTGATTTCTTTCATCGGAATCCGACTTTTTCGAAATTTCAAATTTTCTTTCTCAAAATTCATCATTCGTTTCGAAATGTTACCATTTCCTTTCTTTCTCAAAATTCATCATTCGTTTCGAAATGTTGCCATTTCTCAAAGTTTGTTTTTTTTCCTAAAAATTCGACTTTTCTTAAATTTTGTTTTTCTGCAAATTTTGACTTGTTAATCAAGATTCACCTTTTTCCTCAAAATTTTATGGATCTTTCAATAAAAAAACTAAAAATATTTATTTGGAAATTTTCATAATGACTTTTTTGGAAATTTTGTAAGAAAACCGAAATTTCAAGAAAATTTTCGTTTATAATTGAAATACAACTTACTGAAAATGTCAACTTGTTTCTACAAATTTCGACGTTTATCCCAATCTTGGACATTTTCTGACTCAAGGTTGGGCAGATTGAGGCGCATGTCTACCTCTGTTTCAAGCAGTCAAGAGAAATTTTATTTTTCTCAAAATCACCTTTTTCCAAAATTTCAATAAAAGAAGAAAAAGTGTTCACTAAATTTCGAAATTATTATAAAAGTTTCGATCTTCTTAAAATTTTGAATTTTTGTTTTTTAATTCCTTTTGTTTTTTGAGAAAAAATTCACATTTACAAAAAACGAATTTAAAAAATCGAAATTTTGACATTTTTCTCAAAATCCCTCTCCTTTCTAAAATTTGAAATTTCTCTCAAAATCCAATCCTGTATGTTTCTTCAAAATTCGTCTTTTACGTAAAATTTTGATTTTTTTTTTAATTTCGTTTTTTTCGTAAACGATTATTCTCAAAGCTCTACCTTTTTTCCTAAAATTTGAGTTTCTCCGAAAAATTTCAATCATCTGTTACATTTGATAGTTTTTTTTAGAAATTCCGGCTGTTTTTCCGACATTTCGTATTTTTTTCCAAATTTTTACTAACAGCGGGTATTCTTGAAGATTTTGATGTTTTAGAATTTGATTTTTCAGAATTTTGACTGGTTTTTTAAAGGCTGCCTTTTTCTCGATATTTTTATTTTAAAATCCGATATTTAACTTTTCTGGAGATTTCGACCTTTTCTCTTAAAATTATTTTCAATTGATCTTTTCCGAAATTTCGGCTTTGTTCTCAAAATTCCACTTTTTGGACACTTTTTGTTAAAATTCTGCCACGTTTCTTAATATTTCCTTTTATTTTTTAATTTCACATTTACAGAAAAAAACGAATTTAAATCATCGCAATTTTGATATTTTTCTCAAAAACCCTCTCCTTTCGAAAATTTGAAATTTCTCCCACAATCTCAAAATTCGTCTTTTTTCACAAATTTCATTTGAAACTTTAAGTTTATTTCTAAAATTTGATTTCTTTCATCGGAATCCGACCTTTTCAAAATTTCGAATTTTCTTTCTCAAAATTCATCATTCGTTTCGAAATGTTGCCATTTCTCAAAATTTTTTTTTTTCCAAAAAACTCAACTTTTTTTAAATTTTTATTTTCTGCAAATGCTGACTTGTTAATCAAGATTTATCTTTTCCCTCAAAATTTTATGGATCTTTTAATAAAAAAAACTAAAAATATTCATTTGGAAATTTTCATAATGATTTTTTTTTGGAAATTTTGTAAGAAAACAAAAATTCCGAGAAAATTTTCCTTAGAATTGTTTATAATTGAAATACAACTTACCGAAGTATTTCAACTTGTTTCTCAAAATTTCTACGTTTATCCCAATATTGGACATTTTCTGACTCAGGGTTGGGCAGATTGGGGCGCATGTCTGCCTCTGTTTCAAGCAGTCAAGAGAAATTTTATTTTTCTCAAAATCATCTTTTTCCAAAATTTCAATAAAAGAAGAAAAAGTGTTCACTAAATTTCGAAATTATTATCAAAGTTTCGATCTTTTTCTTAAAATTTCGAGTTTTTAGTTTTTTAATTCCTTTTGTTTTTTTGAGAAAAAATCCACTATAACAAAAAAACGAATTTAAAAAATCGAAATTTTGAAATTTTTCGCGAACACCCTCTCCTTTCGAAAATTTGAAATTTCTCCCACAATCTCAAAATTCGTCTTTTTTCACAAATTTCATTTGGAACTTCAAGTTCATTATTTTTATTTCAATAAAAGGAGAAAAAGTGTTCACTAAATTTCGAAATTATTATAAAAGTTTCGATGTTCTTCTTAAAATTTCGAATTTTTGTTTTTTAATTCATTTTGTTTTTTTGAGAAAAAATCCACATTTACAGAAAAAAACGAATTTTTAAGATCGAAATTTTGAAATTTTTCTCAAAAACCCTCTTCTTTCAAAAATTTGAAATTTCTCCCACAATCTCAAAATTCGTCTTTTTTCACAAATTTCATTTGAAACTTTAAGTTTATTTCTAAAATTTGATTTCTTTCATCGGAATCCGACCTTTTCAAAACTTCGAATTTTCTTTCTCAAAATTCATCATTCGTTTCGAAATGTTGCCATTTCTCAAAATTTGTTTTTTTTCCAAAAAATTCGACTTCTCTTAAATTTTGATTTTCTGCAAATTTTGACTTGTTAATCGGATTTACCTTTTTCCTTAAAATTTTATGGATCTTTTAATAAAAAAACTGATAATATTCATTTGAAAATTTTCATATTTTTTTTGGAAATTTTGTAAGAAAAAAAATTCCGGGAAAATTTTCCTTAATTGTTTATAATTGAAATACAACTTACTGAAAATTTCAACTTGTTTCTCAAAATTTCGACGTTTATCCCAATATTGGACATTTTCTGACTCAGGGTTGGGCAGATTGGGGCGCATGTCTGCCTCTGTTTCAAGCAGTCAAGAGAAATTTTATTTTTCTCAAAATCATCTTTTTCCAAAATTTCAATAAAAGAAGAAAAAGTGTTCATTAAATTTCGAAATTATTATAAGTTTCGATCTTTTTCTTAAAATTTCGAGTTTTTGGTTTTTTAATTCCTTTTGTTTTTTTGAGAAAAAATCCACTATTACAAAAAAAAACGAATTTAAAAAATCGAAATTTTGAAATTTTTCTCGAAAACCCTCTCCTTTCGAAAATTTGAAATTTCTCTCACAATCTCAAAATTCGTCTTTTTTCACAAATTTCATTTGGAACTTCAAGTTCATTATTTTTATTTCAATAAATGAAGAAAAAGTGTTCACTAAATTTCGAAATTATTATCAAAGTTTCGATCTTCTTAAAATTTCGAATTTTTGTTTTTTAATTCCTTTTGTTTTTTTGAGAAAAAATCCACTATTACAAAAAAAACGAATCTAAAAAATCGAAATTTTGATATTTTTCTCAAAAACCCTCTCCTTTCGAAAATTTGAAATTTCTCTCACAATCTCAAAATTCGTCTTTTTTCACAAATTTCATTTGAAACTTCAAGTTTATTTCTAAAATTTGATTTCTTTCATCGGAATCCGACTTTTTCAAAATTTGGAATTTTCTTTCTCAAAATTCATCATTCGTTTCGAAATGTTGCCATTTCTCAAAATTTGTTTTTTTTTCCAAAAAATTCGACTTCTCTTAAATTTTGATTTTCTGCAAATTTTGACTTGTTAATCAAGATTTACCTTTTTCCTCAAAATTTTATGGATCTTTTAATAAAAAAACTAAAAATATTTATTTGGAAATTTTCATAATGATTTTTTCTGACTCAGGGTTGAGCAGATTGGGGCGCATGTCTGCCTCTGTTTCAAGCAGTCAAGAGAAATTTTATTTTTCTCAAAATCATCTTTTTCCAAAATTTCAATAAAAGAAGAAAAAGTGTTCACTAAATTTCGAAATTATTATCAAAGTTTCGATCTTCCTCTTAACATTTCGAATTTTTGTTTTTTAACTCCTTCTGTTCTTTTGAGAAAAATTCACATTTGCAGAAAAAGACGAATTTAAAAAATCGAAATTTTGAAATTTTTCTCAAAAACTCTCTTCTTTCGAAAATTTGAAATTTCTCCCCCAATCCAATCTTGTATGTTCCTCCGAAATTTGTCTTCTCCTTAAAATTTTGATTTTTTGAACTTCGTTTTTTTCATGAACGACTATTCTCAAAACTGTACCTTTTTCCCTAAAATTTCAATAAAAGAAGAAGTGTTAACTAAATTTCGAAATTATTCTCAAAATTTCAGTTTTTTTCCTGAAATTTCGGATTTTTGTTTTTTTAATTCCTTTTGTTTTTTTTTACTGAGGAAAAATCCATATTTTTAGAAAAAACGAATTTAAAAAATTGAAATTTTGACATTTTTTTCAAAATCCCTCTCCTTTCAAAAATTTGAAATTTCTCTCAAAATCCAATCCTGTATGTTCCTTCAAAATTCGTCTTTTCCTTAAAATTTTGATTTTTTTTAATTTCGTTTTTTTCATAAACGACTATTCTCAAAACTGTACCTTTTTTCCATAAATTTGAGTTTCCCCGAAAAATTTCGATGTTCTGTTACATTTAATAGTTTTTTTTTAGAAATTCCGGCTGCTTTTCCGAGATTTCTGGTTTTTTTTCCAAATTTTTATTAACCGCGGGTATTATTTTTTAGAATTTTGACTAGTTTTTAAAGTTTGCCTTTTTCTCGATATTTTTATTTTTATTTCAAAATTCGATATTTAGCTTTTCTAGAAATTTTAACTTTTTCCCTTGAAATCAATTCGTGTATTCCGAAATGTCGACTTTGTTCTCAAAATTCCACTTTTTGGACACTTTTTTGTCAAAATTCTGCCACGTTTCTTAATATTTGCTTAGATTTTTTAATTTCAACATTTTTAAATGTGAGTCCAAAAATTTCAACTTCATATTTCGCCTTATTTTTGAAACTCCAACATTTATTTCAAAATGCGATGTTATAGTTTCTGGAACTGTCGGCTTTATCTTCGAAATTAGCTTTTCCTTGCAATTTGGGTTATCTCGAAATTCTTGCGAGGTTCGTGTTTTTCCTAAATTAGATCGTTATGTTATCAACAATTCAAAATGTTGAGAAACGTGTTTTTGGGTAATTTCGAGGAAAAGATTTCTTTTACAGTCAGTTTCTTAAATCAACTTTAAAAATTATATCAAAATTAGAACAAAAGAGTAAAAATTTCGAAAAAAATGATTTTGGAATTTGCAAATTTTGTTACTATATTCGACCTTTGGAAATATTTTGGTATTTTAGAATTTTCAACATTTTTCGAGTTTTTTCGAAAGCTTGGGTTTGATTCTAAATTTGGCTTTCTAAAAAAAATGTCTCCCAAAGTTGGCTTTTTTTCTAGAAATTTTTAGAAATTAGGACTTTATTATTAAAAATTCTGCTTTTTTCTCTCAAAATTGAAGTTTCTCTTGAAAATTTTGAAATTTCTTCTAGAAATTTCGAGCTTTTTTTGGCATTTCGACGGTAATTTTCAAAAATCATTATTTTTTTCGAAGTCCATCTTTTTAAAATTCGGTTTTTTCTTAATTTGTTTTAAAATTTAAATTTCATGTTTCATAAAATTTGTCTTATTCTCGAGATTTTCATTTGTACTTCAAATTGCAATATTTTAAGTTTCAGGAAATCTCCACTTACAGTGGAAAATTGTTCCCAAAATTTCAACTTTTTCTGAAAATTGCGTCTTTTTTTTACAAAATTCTAAATGAAAATGTATTTGTTTTCGAATTTTCAACGTTTTTTGAAATTATGTGAAAGGTTAGGTTTTCATTTTAAATATGATTTTTACCCAAGAAATCGTTTCTTTCGAAATTATTCTTAAAAATTCTACTTTTGCTCTCGAAATTAAACTTTCTCTTGGAAATTTTGATTTTTCTTCAAGGAATTTTAACTTTTTCACGATATTTCGACAGTATTTTTCAAAAATTGTTATTTTTTTCGAAATCACTTTTTTAATATCAGGATTTTTCTAAAAATTACTTTTTTTTAATTTGACTTTCCAAAAAGTTATTGTTTCTCAAAATTTTTCTTCATCTCGAAATTTTGACAAAATTGCTTTTGAAAATTTCTAATTTCTACTATATTTTCTTAAAAGTTCGCCTTTTTTTCAATATTCTTTTTTTTTAATTGAATTACATTTTAATAAAAAACTAAATAGTTTGAGAATAACATTTTTAGGAAACGTTGAGAAAAAGATTTTTTGTGAATTTTAAAGTTATGACAAAATTTAAATAAATTAAAATTCTGAGAGAAATACTTTTGGGGACTAAAATTTTTTTTCTCCAATTGCGACTTACAATTAGCTTGGTAACTGTCTCATAAAATTTAATAATAATAATTTAATCAAAAGTTTTCCGAAAGGTTCGGTTTTTATTTTAAATTCAATAATCAGACTGTTTCCTCAAAGTTAGGCTATATTTTCAAATTTCCTGAAAATTCAATCCCCCAGTTCATATAGTTTAGTGAAAATATACATATACTCAGCTTAAACATTTTCCGGTTTTCTTTTTCTTCAGCCATTTTTCACAATGTTTCTTGCTTCTGTTTGAACGAAATCCTGCCTATGCTCATGACATTCGCTTTCAAAAATGTTGCATTTTTGACGTGAAAATTTCTTTAGACGCGTTAAGAGATTTCTGATAAGGGAAAAACTTATTTGCGTCACCATCACGCTACCATTGCGTTACCAACATGCTCTAATGTTAACAGCAGCAGTAACTAAGAGTAAAGCGCGTAATATAAGTAAAAAATGGGTGATAACAGCAGGGTTTGAACCCGTGACAGCCGCAATCTACCACACTGTTGTTACAGCGAGAAAATGGTTCTCCATTTTCAACCTCTGTGTTAGACTAAATCGACCGGGAATTTTCCATTACAGTATGACCAATCTTTACAAAACATCGTATTATTACGGGTTTGAATTAATTACACTTATCGAATAAGACCCACTTTATTACTGAACTCAACTTGGATCACCACAATTGACAATTAACTAACTCACTAATTACACTGACTCTAACTGACTGACTCGAGGGAAAGCTGACCGCCTTTTTATAGTTTTGGCCCCCAGCTTCTAGAACTTTTCGGCAGATAAGGCTTATCGTTCCCGAAATTTCTGGAACGCTTATCTGCCATTTGTTTCGTTATCGCGGCCGCTTTCCCCTTATCAGATCCTTCTAGAAACTTTTTTTATTTACTAAATTATACAATTCTATTCTAAATTCTATTACATCTATTTACATTGCGTTACAGTATATAAACCTGTCATACTTCCCTAAAATCAACAAGATGTTTGCAGTCAAATTGGCGTCAGTTTATGTTAGAAACGGAGTAAAGGCGTAGCAAAAAAATGGTTTCTAATAAGAATTTTGTGTGTTATATTTTTTCCTAAAATTGTTCATTTTGATTACGGTCCCGGGGGCGAAATCCTTCCGCTGTGACTGATTGAATAGATTGACGGGAAACAAGGACATGTGCGCGATGGAAGATTAGAGTATAAAAATGAAATATATCGATCTCCCTAGAATTGCTTTTGAGTTGTGACAGGATTGGAAAACTTTTAACGAATAGGCTTTTGGAAATATGATATAATTCTGTTGCCCGTTCGACTTGGTTTAGTCGTCGGGAAACGAATTTCTTTTCTGTTCGTCGGATATATAAGTTTTTATTTCGAGATTTCTTTTATGGCATTTCTTCTTGTCAGACTAAGAAATAAAAGGAAGGAAAACGCTTGCACTCAGAGCAAGACGTGGGCTTTTGAATAGACATAAAGACTGTCGACTGCCGCACGGAAATATAACTTTAATTGAATTTTGAAAGGATTTATTTTTGCAATTCTTTGGTAATACTTTATGATTGCTGGCGCGGAAAATTTGCATTTGGGATGGGGGAGATGCTACCCTATGAAGTCGACTTTCTTTTATTATTGAGGTTTGTTTTTAAAACCGATTTAAAAACCTATTCAGAAATATTAAGTACTCGTTTCTTTCTCTAATACAACTACGTAGAATAACTTTATGTGTCACTTATTGTTAACCATTTTACCGTAAAATATGTACCATTGTTGCACAGACTTCTCTTTTTAAGGAGCAAAAATTGTTGGGTTTAACCAAACGTAATCATATGCAAGTGGAATACAACCTAGACTACAAATTCATGCAGACCTCTAGACGTGCATAGTGAATCATAGGTAGCTGATCTTCCAACAGTTGAAACAATGCCACCTAGCAAAGAGGTTACTCTCTAGGAAAGTTTCCAGAAGACAACGATTCTAATGCACAGACCAATGGGTTTGAACATTTATTAGATTTGAAGTTTGGAAACCAAAGATCAGTTTCGATCATGTTAGATCTCGTCAGTTTGGCATTCGAGTTGGATATACCGATAATTTTGGTGGAACGGACTGGTTCTTGGTTATCTTTAAAAATTGAAATACAAATATTATCCCCTGAAACCAAGAAAGATTAAAAATCACAACAAAATTGCTCCAACGCGCTTTGATAGCCAAGCTATCATCTTCAGAGAGATATCAGAGAGATATCACATAGATATCTCTCTGAAGATGATAGCTTGGCTGTCGAAACGTGTAAGAGCAAATTATATTGTGTTTTATAATCATTCTTGGTTTCAGGGGACAGGTTTTATATTTCAATTTTTCTACTTTAATGTCAAAATTTCAAAAAAAATTCGAAACTTGGTGTTTAAATTCAAAATTTCTAGAAAAAAGTTGAAATTTCAATTCTTAAATCAAAATTTAACAATTAAAGTCGAAATGTTACAAAGGCGCAGAAAGGACATCGATTAAAAAAAAATGTTATTTTTAGAAATTTCGACTTTTTTCTCAAATTTCGACTTTTTTCTCAAACTTCGACTTTTTTCTTAAATTTCCACATTTTTCTCAAATTTCGACTTTTTTCTCAAAATTTCGACTTTTTTTTGGAAATTTCGACTTTAATCTCGAAATTTCGATCTATTTTCTCAAATTTCGATTTTAAACTCGAAATTTAAACTTTTTTCTCAAAATTTCGAGTTTTTGTCAAATTTCGACTTTTTTTCTTGAAATTTCGACTTTTTCTCGAAATTTTGAATTTTTTCTCAAATTTCAACATTTTTCTCGAAATTACGACTTTAAACTCAAAATTTCGACTTTTTTTCTCAAAATTTCGATTTTTTTTTCGAAACTTCGACTTTTTTCTCGAAATTTCGACTTTTTTCTCAAATTTCGACTTTTTCTCTAAATTTTGACCTTAATATTGAAATTTCGACATTTTTCTCGAAATTTCGACTTTAAACTCAAAATTTCGACTTTTTTTAATAGAAATTTCTACTTTTTTGTAGAAATATCAACAAGTTTAAAGTCGAAATTTCTAGAAAAAAAGTCAACATTTTTAGTTTAAATTCGAAATTTCGAGAAAAATGTCAAAATTTCGATATTAAGGTCAAAATTTCGAAAAAAGGTGGTTATTTGAAAAAAAAGTCGAAAATTGAAAAAAAAAACGAAATTTTGAGAAAAAACTGGAAATTTGGGGAAAAAGTCGAAATTTGAGAAAAAAGTCAAAGTTTTTCTCAAATTTCGAGTTTTTTCCTCGAAATTTCGATCTTTTTTTCAAATATCAACCTTTTCTCGAAATGTTGACCTTAATATTGCAATTTCGACATTTTTTTCGAAATTTCGACTTTAAACTCAAAATTTCGACTTTTTTTCTAGCAATTCCGACTCTTTTCTAGAAATATCAACTTTTTTCGCAAATTTTGACTTTTTTCTCGAAATTTCGACTGTTTTCTCAAAATTTCGACTTTTTTGTTAAATTTTAACTTTTTTCTTAAAATATTTCAAAATTTCGACTTTTATCTCGAAATTTCGACGTGTTTTTCAAATTTAGCCTTTTTTCTCCAAGTTTTGTTTTTTTGTCTCAAATTTCGACTTTTTTCTTGAAATTTCGTTTTTTTTTTCTCAATTTTCGACTTTTTTCTCAACTATCAACTTTTTCTCGAATTTTGACCATAATATCAAAATTTTGACATTTTTCTTAAAATTTTGACTTTAAACTCAAAATTTCGACTTTTTTTCGAAATTTCGACGTTTTTCTCAAATTTCGACTTTTTTCTTAAAATTTCAACTTGCGTTTTTCTGAAATTTTGACTTTTTTTCTCGAAATTTCGACATTTTTCTCAAATTTCGACATTTCTCTCAAAATTTCGACTTTTTTCTGGAAATTTCTACTTTTTTCTAGAAATTTCGACTTTTTCCTGAAAATTTCGACCTAAATTTCGAAATTTCGACTTTTTTTCTCAAATTTCCATTTTAAACTAGAAACAACTTTTTTCGAAATTTCAAGTTTTTGTCAAATTTCGACTTTTTTTCTTGAAATTTCGATTTTTTCTCAAAATTCGATTTTTTTTCTCGAAATGTCTACCTTTTTCTTCAAATTTCATTTATTCTTCAATTTTCGACTTTTTTCTCAAATTTTGACATTTCTCTCGAAATTTCGACTTTAAACTCAAAATTTCTTCTCACATTTCCATGTTAAGCTAGAAACTACTTTTTTCGAAATTTCAAGCTTTTGTCAAATTTCGACTTTTTTTCTTGAAATTTCGATTTTTTTCTCAAATTTCGATTTTTTTTCTCGAAATGTCTACCTTTTTCTTGAAATTTCATTTATTCTTCAATTTTCGACTTTTTTCTCAAATTTTGACATTTCTCTCGAAATTTCGACTTTAAACTCAAAATTTCGACTTTTTTTCTAGAAATTTAGACTTTTTTCGCAAATTTAGACTTTTATCTCGAAAATTCGACCTTTTTTTCGGAATTTCGACTATTTTTTTCAAATTTCGACTTTTTTTCTCGAAATTTCGACTTTTTTCTCAAAATTTTGACTTTTTTCTTAAATTTTGCCTTTTTTCTCAAAATATTTCAAAATTTCGACTTTTTTCTCAAAATTTCGACGTTTTTCTCAAATTTCGACTTTTTTTTCAAAATTTACATTTTAAAATTTTGACTTTATTCTCAAACTTCGCCTTTTTCCTTTAAATGTCATGTTTTCTTCAAATTTTTCTTCAAATTTTGATTATTTTCTAGATATTTTTTGTTTTTTTTTTAGAAATTCCGTTATTCTTCTTAAGGCTGGATTTTTTTCTGAAAATTTCTACATTCTGGAATATGAATTTTCGTAAATTTTTAATGTTCCCTAAAATGTGACCATTTTTTGAAATGTTCATGTTTATTTTAAAATCAAATATCTAAGAATTTTAAAAATGATGAATTTTTTTTAATTCGTCTTTTATTTCGAAATTTTCATATGTTCTCAAATTTTCCAATTTCCAATCCCAATTAGCAAATATGAACAAATTCTGAGGAAAAAGTTGAGATTTTCAATAACAGATCGGATTTTGCAATAAAGGTGAAATTACTAAACACTAAAAAAATTCTAGGAAACAAATAGACCAAACACAGAAACAAATTGTGAAAAAAAAAACGAAATTTTGAGGGAAAGCACCAAACCTCAAGACAAAATCGAAATTACGAGAAAAAGTTCGAAATTTGGAGGAAAAGGTAGAAAGTTAGTAGACAAATCGACCAAACACAGAAACAAATTATGAAAAACAAAAAACGAAATTTCGAGAGAAATATCAAAACATCAAGATAAAATCGACACTCCAAGACAAAATCAAAATTACGAGAAAAAGATCGAAATTTGGAGGAAAAGGTAAAAATTTAGTAAAAATGTGAAATTTCCCAGATACCCATATTTTATCAAAATTTCAAAAAATGGGCTAATTTGGAGAAAAAATTAAAATTTTTTGGCTGAATATTATTTTCTCTTGATGCTTACGTCAAAGGGACACAATCTATCAAAATTTTGAAAAGCAAATTGCAGTTAAAATTCCCAAGAAGAATTTTCAGAAAATTCTTGCTTATTTACGAAAATTCAAAATTTACAAAAAATATTATTGAAAATGTTTACTTTTTTACCAAAAGATCGACCGAGAAATAATTAAAAGTTTTCGACTGAATATTTATTTTCTCTCGATGCTTAAGTCAGCCTATCAAAATTTTGAAAAACAAATTGCAGTTAAAATTTCCAAAGAAACAAAGAATTTTTTTTTTAAATTAATGCTTGTTTACAAAAATTCAAAATTTCCAAAAAACATTATCGAAAATTTTTACTTTTTTTACTAAAAGATCGACCCAATTTAAAAGAAAATGCAAATTTTGATTAACAAATCAAAATTCAAATTTTAAAAATCAAATTTTAAAAAAGGGAGATATTTCGAAAAAAAAATTTTCAGATATAAATTTAAAATTTTGGGTCAGATTTTTGTAAAAAAAAAGTAAATTATAAGTTCGAAACTTCAAAACTGAAAGAAAAATTTTGTGAAAAAAGACAAATTTTGAGAAAAAAGCCGATGTTTCTACAAAATGTCGACGTTTCAACGAGAAAACGAATTTTCAAAAAAATAAAGAAAAAAGTCCCTTTAGTTGAATTAAATTTTGCAGCTACTAGTTGAATCAGGGGCAGGAGGTCAAGTGCCCTAGCTAATTCTGTTAAAACAATAAATTATTAATTTTTGATGCTGCTGAAAGAAACCTAAGCACTTGGGGGCCTTCTTACGTGCCCAACTCATTCAGCTGATTTGGTTCTTCGGTTAATAGATCGTACTGGGTTTTAAAATGAGACCTGGATCGTTTTTGCAGGAAAGATTATGACTTCGACTAAACTATGTGCTAAAAATGTAAAATGTGGGAATTCGTGGCTTGGCTCCTATCTGCAAAAAACACTCCTGCAAAAAGCACACTTGAAATAGTAAAAATGTTAACTGTTTTCTGTGTATTATGATTTACAGCACAATACTTGGGGAAAAGTATTGAATTTCTAAGAAAAAAAAATTGGATAAATGAGAATAAGTCGTTCCAAAGTAATTAATCATTAACACGAATAAGCCCAGTAGTACATTTTTTTTATTAACAAATATCTTTGAGGTTGGAGGTAAAATTGTAGGAAAAAATTTGATAATTGTGAATTTTTTATAAACATCAATGAAAAAATTGAAAATTATGAAGTGGTTTGATTTGACAATTTTGAACCTTAGCAGTAACAGTGGAACTAACCTGTAAATCAGCTTTCTTCTGACTGACCTCTTGAAGAAGCCCGAGCAACCGTTGCAGGCTAGAATACCGTAGTGTTTTCCAGAACTTGTATCCCCACAAACCACGCAGATTAATCCTGGTGTTCCCTTCTTTGTTGGCACGCTCCAAGGAGGCGGGGGCGTTCGGGAGGCTTGCACCAAAGTTTGAGAATTGGGCAAGCACAAAGCTAAAGGGTGCTCCGATTCTGGTGTGTAGCAATCTATGGTTGAAGGGGAGGTGCGCATATCTGTTCCTAGAGAAGAAACAAATTATAATTTTTTCTAATACGCAGGCCAAAACTAAGAATAAGTTTAGGGTGGCAGTCGGTTAGTTAACTTAAAAATCACTCATGCCAATTTACCTTTGTTACAAATTGTCGTGATGGTTTACTTCTAATTTGAAAAATATTCCTTTTCTTCTAAACAAATTTACTAATTGCTTCCAATTAGAAGAAATTTGCTTTTAATTTCAGTAAGTTTGCTTCTAATTTGAATAGGTTTGATACAAATTTAAAGAAATTTCCTATTAGTTTGAATAAGTTTATTTCTAATGTAAACAAATTTGTTTCTAATTTGAATAGATTCGCTTCCAATTTTTACAAATTTCTAATATGTCTACCTAAATTTAAAAGTTTTTCTCGAAATTCGGTTTTTTTCCCTCAAATTCAATTTAGTTTTATAAATTTTGAATTTTTTGTTCAGAGTTTGTTAATCTTAAAATGTCGACATTTTTCCACAAATGTAAGTTGAGATTATAAAAGTGTTTTAATAAATTTCAGGTTTGAATGACTTTTCTGAAAACTTCAGTTTTTTTCCACAATTTTGATTCCTTTTTTACAAAATTTCGACTTTCAAAATTTCATTTTTATTTAAATTTTTACTTTTTTGAAAAATTGCAAAGTTTTTTCAATATCTCGTCTTTTTTTTTCAAAATAGAGACTTCAAAATGTCGAATTTTTTAAAACTATGACTTTTAAAATTGCAACTTTCAAAATTCAACATTTTCAAACACTGATTTTTTTTTTAATTTCAATCTTTATTTGAAAATTTAGATCTTCCTTATTTATCTACCTTTTTTGAAAGTTTTCATTTTGTTTAAATTTTGCTTCTTTGGTCCTTTAATGGCTTAGAAATTTTAAAAAAGTTTATATTTTTGTCAAAATATAACATTTATAATATTTCGAATCTTGCCGAATGGTTACCTTTTGTTTCTTTTTAAATTTCGAGTTTTTTCTTCAAAATTATTATCTTAAGAAAAAATAAGGAGATTTCAAAAAAGGATGAAGGTTTTTGCAATAAAAAGCTTAAAAATTAGAATTTTGAAAATACTTATTATTAAAGAAATGAATATCGAAATTTTGACATTTTAATAGATTTCGAAAATTTAATTTTTCTAAAGATTCCAGTTTTTAAAGATGTCGACTACTTGAAAATTTGTCGAAAATTTCAACTCTCAAAACCTCATTTTGTTAAGCTTTGACTTTATCGAATTCCATTTTATTCAGAATTTCGACTTTTTGAAAATTATGAATTTTTTCGAAGTTGCAATTCTTTCAGAATTTCGACTTTTTTCGAAATTGGCAATGTTTAAAAAGTTTCCTCGAAACTTTGGCTTCTTTTTTTTTATTTTTTTATTTTAATTTAATAAGTTTTAAGTTTTTGAATATTTCTACTTTTTTTAAGTCTTCAACTTTTTGTCTTGAAGATTTTTACTTTTTTCAAAAATTTCATTTTTTCCAAAATTTTAGCTTTTGAAAAAATGTTGACGATTTTCGTGGTTTTGAAATTTTCTAAAATTTCCTTAAAGATTTTTTTGAAATTTCGCCTTTTTTTTTAAAAGTGTCCAAGTTTTTTCGCAAACGAGCAATTTTTAAAATTTCGACTCAAAATTTCAGTTTTTTTGTACATTTAACTTCGTGAAAACAATAGAAATTTCCCACAGAAAGTAAATTTTGAAAAAATAATTAAATTTGAGAATAGTTGTCTATGAAAAGGATTTTGAACAAAAAAAATAATTAATTTTTTGTTGACATAATAAGTCGAACTAATTTTTGGAAAAAATGTCAAAATTTCGAGAAAAAGACGCATTTCAGGTGAAAAATCTAAGTAAAAACAAAATTTAAAAAAATAGAAATTTTGAGAAAGCGATCGAAATTTCGAAGAAAATAAATAAAAATTTTGAAGAGAACGTCATCTTTTCCAGAAATAGTAAATACTGAATTCTGAGATAAACATGAAAATTTCAAGAAAAAGTCATATTTTAAGCAAACAGTAAAAATATATGACAGTTCCGATCCAGCGAGTAGAAAATTTCAAAAAAATAACGTTTCGAAAAAGGCGTAATTTCGATAAAAAGCCTTGAAATCGAGGAACGAAATTTTGAGTGTCAAATTTTAAAAAACAAATATCAAGGAAGAAGACGAAATCTAGTAAAATTCAAAATTTCTCAGAGAGTTAAATTTTGAAAAAAATGGGCAAATTTTCAGGAAAACTTTAAATTTTTTTGTTGAATATTTATTTTCTTTTGCCTGCTAAGTCAGAGAGAAACAAGTGTCCCACGGTGACGTCAGAAAGTGTCCAACATTGAGTTAATATTTTGAAAAACAAATTAAAATGTTCAAAAAACTGGATTTAAAAAAACATTCGAAAACCTTGAAATTTCCAAAGAAAATTTGCCAGGTCTTTTATATTTTTAGAAAAATTCAGAAATTCAAATGTTTTCAAAGATTTTACTTTTTATTAAAATATCGACCAAATTTTGAGGAAAAAACAAATTTTGATAAATTACTTTATGGAAATTCGGATTTTAAAAAAGTGGAAATTTTTAGTAAAAATTGAACTTAGAACAATGAAATGTTTGAAGAAAAAAAATGAAAAATTTTAAGGTAAGAATTCAAAAATTTTAAAGAGATCAGGTTTTGACAAGAAAGAAGTGAAATTTTAATAGTAATTTTGAAATTTTAAAATAAAAGACGAATGTTCCAAAAAAAGCAGAATTTTAAAGAAAAAATGGTACCCATCTAGTTGAATATAAATTTTCGATCGACTGCTTTAACCAAAGAGAGTAAACGTCCCACCCAGCGTCTAGTAAGACTTCAATCATTACGTAATTACCGATCGAACATTATTGTAAATATAGCGAAAATATGCATCATCATTGGATTTTAGGTGAAATATGTAGTAACCCGTAAAAATGGATTCAATATGCACTTGCATATGCAAATATGCAACGCATATAATCCGGTCTCTAGTGATTATGTAAACACTTTAATTTGAATTACCTCAATACTGTCAACAATGGGTTACTGCAGTGTTCGTGGAATGAGTTAATGTGCAAAATATGTTTAATTACCCAACTTTAAAAATTCAAATATATTAAAACAATTTTACCTTTATGTATCTATTAATAAGTGCTTCATAGGCAGCTTTCCACGCAACTTGTATGAATACAGAAATATTTCACTGAGGAACATGAAAAGGATACATTAAACTTCGATAATAAAAAAAAAATAATCGAAAAAATCTTCAAGCTGTTATCAATTCTCCTTGAAACTTCATGTAATTTTAAAATATCTTCTTTTGGCTTTAATTAAAGTGAGTAAATGTTTAAAACATTTTTCATCCATTCTTAAAAACGTTCACAACGGCCCCACAATTACCTTCTTAAAGTTCCTAATTCATTAGATTTCAATTGTCTTCTCTATAAACGAGATCTCGCTCACTAAAGTCTATCTAGGTCTAATTGTCACCTATACGAGATAGCAATCAGATAAAATAATTTTATAACAAAAAAAATAACCTCCAAAATTGACAGATCAAAAATGTAAGCAAAAACATTAATGAGTTGGTAACAAATAAAAATTAATAAGTTACTAGCAGGGACACAACAGCCCTTATATTGTAGGTTCACCTTTCTTGTCTTTATCGCTCGGCGCATTTCGAATTGAAGCCTGTCGTCCTACCAGAATTTTGCCAGTAGTTCAAAGAGCGTTTTTTGTTAACGTGATGCCGATATACGTGATTGCATATATGGCAAGACCGTCCATTTTTCCCCTATCTTTAGAAGATTAGCGCGTCTAAAAAAGTGTTCACTTTTAAAATGGCGTATTTAGTTTAGAAACATAATGTCAATTAAAATTTGCATCACAATAATTCGGTAATACGACATATATCAATAGATTTCTATTTTATTGATTGGCGTGCTGTAAGAAGTGCAGCAATCTACTCTAAAGCTATACCATGCGTGTCATATAAGCCTCAAGTGTTTCCACATGTAATAGATTTTTAATTTGCTCGGCCACATGGCCTCGCGCATTCACCCTCGCACCGTGTTGTCTAACATAAAAGGATCGACGTTCCCTCAACCCTAACCTAGCTTTCTATCATAATGCCACCACTTTATCCGGGCATAATACAAATTAATACGCCGGCATTAAATCGAGACAAGCCATAATCCCCAGGTAGTTGCGTCTTTTTCTATAAAGTAGGAGCTCTTTCTGCTATCTTTGTCGCGCAAATGTGGAATAAATCCGGCCTTCTGGGCCGGTATGTGTACGAAAATAGTTTGTAGCACTTTACATATGGCATAAATTGTGTCGTGTCGCTTGAGATTTGACGCTTTTGTTATGATAATCGAATTATTCGGTCGGTTGTGATTCCATTTGTAATTTTTACTAATCTTTCAATTTGTGTCCAAAGTGACAAGGAACAATACCAGCAACGATTGGACAGCGCGCTGAAAAATAGCCTCTGACAAAATTTAAACATATTTTTGTATAAATTACTCATTTTAGCATCATCGGGCCCGATTTGGGAACTATTTAAATAAGTAAAGGTTGTTGATTTTACTAAAAAATGTTTGACACACGTGTAATATTTCAAAATTCCCAAAATATCACCTCATAATATTTGACAAAAAAAAGTCCAAAAAGTAGATATTGATAAAAAAAAAATAAATTTTGGTTTAACGGACTGATCCTTAGTAATCTTTAAAAATTAAAATAAAACTCTTATTCCCCGAAACCAATAAAGATTAAAAAACACAACAAAGATTGCTCTAACGCGTTTCGATATCCAAGCTATCATCTTCGGAGAGATATTGACCTAGTATCTACTGATCTAGTATACTGATCTAGTATTTCTCTGAACATGATAGTTTAGCTATCGAAACGTGTTAGAGCAACCTTTGTTGTGTTTTTTAATCCTTCTTGGTTTCAGGGGACAAGCTTTGTATTTCAAATTTTAATAAAACTAAAAAGAAAGAATTCAGTAAAGGAATATAAGAAACTAGTAGATATCCGCGTCTTCGTCTGCGTAAAAGAAAATAAAGGATTCTCTAGTCATCCTTATGAAAATTCCTACTTTTTTTTTGAATATTTCGAGTTTTATTGACAATTTTAAACTAATTAAATAATTTCGACACTTTAAAATATCCACTTTTTTAAAATGTCCACATATTTTCGTTCGACTCGTTCTCAAACTTTGGATTTTCTCAAGTTTTGAATTTTTGGAACACTCAGCTTTAAAATTCTGGCTTTTTGTATATGTGTTAATTTTTTGAAAATTTTGATAATTTTTGCCTTTATTAAATATTTTCTTTTTCAGAAATTTCACCTTCTTTGAAAATTTTCTTTCGAATATCTCAATTTTTTTAATACTTTGACTTCATCTCAAAGTTTTCAATTTTTTGGAAAATTTTAACTTTTCACATTTCCTATTCTTGAAATGTAGACTTTTTTTCCGTGAATTTTTCTCAAAATTCATCCTTTTTTCAAAATTTTGACGAAACTTGACTCTCTGTGGGAAATTTTAAATATTTACGTCGTCTTTTTTCACGAAATGTTGTTCTTTTTCTCAAAATGTCGATCTTTTCTTCGAAATTTTGATTTTTTCTCAAAATGTGTTCGGGTTTTCGAAACTCACAACCTTTTCCTCAAAATCGTTTTTTACCGATATTTTAATTTTTTTTAGGTTTTTTTCAAAAAGTCAGGTTTTAATATTAGATTGATATTTCAAATTTCGTCTTTTTCTGAAAATTTCGACTTTTTCAAGTCGTCTTTCTGCAAATTTCGACTTATTTATTAAACTACACCTTTTTCTCTAAATTTGATAGATGTCTTGATAAAAAATTAAATGTTTCACTGCTTGTCTGGAAATTTTGACTTTTTCCTGAAATTTTTCTCAGAATTCATCCTATTTCCACAATTTCGAAAAAACTTGACTCTCTCTGGGAAACTTCGAATATTTTTTCTCCTTTTTTCACGAAATGTTCTCTTTACCAAAATGTTGATCTTTTTTCGAAATTTTGATTTTTTCTCAAAATTTGTTTGGCTTTTCGAAACTTATAACTTTTACCTCGAAAATCGTCTCTCGAAATTTCAATATTTTTTAAGTTTTTCCAAAATGTCAGGATTTGATATTAAATGGATATTTCAAACTACGACTTTTTCTGAAAATTTCGACTCCTTTTAAATCGTCTTTCTGCAAATTTCGATTTGTCTGTCAAACTATACCTTTTCTTTAAATTTGTAGATTCCTTGATAAAAAAGTAAAATCTCTAGATAAAACAGTAAATGTGTCACTATGTTTCTAGAAATTTTGAGAAAATAACGTTTGAAAATCTTGACTTTTTGCTAAAAGACTAAAAAAACTAGAAAATTTAAATTTCAATTTGTTTCTCAGTTATCTCAGTTATCAGTTATCTCAATAGCGGATATTTTCTAACGTCACAGTGGGGCACAGGGAGGGAGCTTGTCCTTTGTTTGGGGAGTACTTAAAAAATAAATATCCAGGGAAGAAATTTCGACTTTTATTCTTGAAATTTCAACTTCTTTCCTGAAATTTTTCTCAAAATTCCTTCTTTTTTTAAAATGTTGACAAAACTTGACTTTTTCAGGGATATTTAGAATATTTACTTCGTCTTTTTTATGATTTGTTGTTGTTTTTCTCAAAAAATTTGTTTTGGTTTTCAGAACTTACAACTTTATCTCGAAAATCGTCTTTTTATGGAAATTTCAATTTTTTAAGTTTTTCCAAAGAGTCAGGTTTTGATATTAGATTTATATTTCAAATTATAGCTTTTTTTGAAAATCTTCACTTTTTTTAAATAGTCTTTTTGCAAATTTCGACTTGTTTGTCAAACTACAACTTTTTCTCTGAATTTGATAAATCTCTTGATAAAAAAGTAAAATCTCTCGATAAAGCAGTAAATATTTTACTATGTGTCTGGAAATTTTAAAAAAATATTGTTTGAAAATGTTGAATTTTTGCGAAAAGTCTAAAAAATTTAGAAAATTAAAATTTCAATTTGTTTCTCAAAATTTCGACCTTTATCTCAATAGTGAATATTTTCTGACGTCACAGTGGGGCACGGGGGAGAGCTTGTCCTTCATTTACGCTGTCCTGAAGAAATAAATATTCAGTAAAGAAATTTCGACTTCTTTCCTGAGATTTTTTTCAAAATTACTCCCTTTTCAAAATTTTGACAAAGTTTAACTCCCTCTAGGATATTTACTTCGTCTTTTTTATGATTTGTTGTTCTTTTTCTCAAAATGTTGATCTTCTTTCAAAATTATGATTTTTTTTTCAAAATTTGGGTTTTCAAAACTTACAACTTTATCTCGAAAATCGTCTTTTTATAGAAATTTCAATTTTTTAAGTTTTTCCAAAGAGTTAGGTTTTGATATTAAATTTATCTTTCAAATTATAGCTTTTTTTGAAAATCTTGACCTTTTTTAAATAGTCCTTTTGCAAATTTCGACTTGTTTGTCAAACTACAACTTTTTCTTTAAATTTGATAGATCTCTTGATAAAAAAGTAAAATCTCTCGATAAAACAGTAAATGTTTTCCTATATGTCTGGAAATTTTGAAAAGACATTGTTTGAAAATCTTGAATTTTTGCGAAAAGACGAAAATATCTAGAAAATTTAAATTTCAATTTGTTTCTCAAAGTTTCGACCTTTATATCAATAGCGAATATTTTCTAATGCCACAATGTGACACAGAGGGGGAGCTTGTCCTTCATTTAGGCAGTCCTTAAAAAATAAATATTCAGTAAAGAAATTTCGAGTTTTATTCTTGAAATTTCGACTTTTTTCCTGAAATTATTCTCAAAATTCATCCTTTTTTTAAAATTTTGACCAAATTTGACTTTCTTTGGAAAATTTCAATTATATTTGCGTCTTTTTACAAGAAATGTTGTTCTTTTTCTCAAAATGTCGATTTTTTCTTAGAAATTTTGATTTTTTCTCAAAATTTGTTTGGGTTTTCAAACCTCTTTTTTTTTACGTCGAAAATCGTCTTTTTATCAAAATTTTAATATTTCTTAGGTTCTTCCAAAGAGTCAGGATTTTGATATTAGATTGATATTTCAAATTACGAGTTTTTCTGAAAATTTCGACTTTTTTTAAATCGTCTTTCTGCAAATTTCGATTTGTTTGTCAAACTACACCTTTTTCTCTAAATTTAATAGATCTCTTGATAAAAAAGTAAAATCTCTCGATAAAACAGTAAATGTTTTACTATGTTTCTGAAAATTTTGAAAAAATATCGTTTAGAAATCTTAAATTTTTGCTAAAAGACGAAAAAAATCTAGAAAATTTAAATTTCAATTTGTTTCTCAAAATTTCGACCTTTATCTCAATAGTGAATATTTTCTAACGTCACAGTGGGCACAAGGGGAGAGCTTGTCCTTCATTTAGGCAGTCCCTAAGAAATAAATATTCATTGAAGAAATTTCGACTTTTATTCTTGAAATTTCGACTTCTTTCCTGAAATTTTTCTCAAAACTTCTCCTTTTTTCAAAATTTTGACAAAATTTGACTTCTCTCTGGGATATTTCGAATATTTACTGTGTCTTTTTTTATGATTTGTTGTTCTGTTTTTCAAAATGTCGATTTTTTCTTTGAAATTTTTGATTTTTTCTCAAATTTTGTTTGTGTTTTCGAAACTTACAACCTTTACCTCGAAAATCGTCTTTTTATCGAAATTTTAATATTTTTCAGGTTTCTCCAAAGAGTCAGGTTTTGATATTAGATTGATATGTCAAATTACGTTTTTTTCTGAAAATTTAGTCTTTTTTTAAATCGTCTTTCTGCAAATTTTAATTTGTTTGTCAAACTACACCTTTTTTTTTAATTTGATACATCTGTTGATAAAAAAGTAAAATCTCTCGATAAAAAAGTAAATGATTTACTATTTGTCTGAAAATTTTGGAAAAATATTGTTTGTAAATCTTGAATTTTTGCGAAAAGACTAAAAAATCTATAAAATTCAAATTTCAATTTGTTTCTCGAAATTTCGACCTATATCTCAATAGTGAATATTTTCTAACGTCACAGTGGCGCACAAGATGGGAGCTTGTCCTTCATTTAAGCAGTCCTTAAGGAATAAATATTCAGAGAAGAAAGTTTGACTTTTATTCTTGAAATTTCGTCTTCTTTTCCTGAAATTTTTTTCAAAATTTCTCCTTTTTTCAAAATTTTCACAAAATTTGACTCCCTCTGGGATATTTTAAATATTTACTTCGTCTTTTTATGATTTGTTGTTCTTTTCTCAAAATGTCGATCTTTTTTCGAAATTTTGATTTTGTCTCAAAATTTGCTTTGGTTTTCGAAACAAAACTTTAACCTCGAAAATCGTCTTTTTCTCGAAATTTCAATATTTTTAAGTTTTTACAAAAAGTCGGGTTTTAATATTAGATTCATATTTCAAATTACGACTTTTTCTGAAAATTTTAACTTTTTTTAAGTCGTCTTTCTGCAGATTTCGAGCTGTTTATTAAACTACACCTTTTTCTTTAAATTTAATAGCTCTCTTGATAAAAAATAAAATTTCTCGATAAAACAGTAAATGTCTTACTATGTGTCTCGAAATTTTGAAGAAATATTGTTTGAAAATCTTGAATTTTTGCGAAAAGACTAAAAAATCTCGAAAATTCAAATTTCAATTTGTTGCTCAAAATTTCGACCTTTATCTTATTAGTGGATATTTTCTAACGTCACAGTGGGTCACAAGAAGGGGGGAGCTTGTCCTTTATTTAGGCAGTCCTTAAGAGATAAATATTCAGTGAAAAAAATTCGACTTTTATTCTTGAAATTTCAACTTCTTTTCTGAAATTTGTCTCAAAATTCATCCTTATTCAAAATTTCGAGAAAATTTGACTCTCTCTGGGAAATTTAGAATATTGACTCGTCTTTGTTTACGAAATGTTGTTCTGTTTCTCAAAATGGGAAATTGGAAGAATAGAGTTTGACAATCTTGAATTTTTGCGAAAAGACTTAAAAATCTAGACAATTCAAATTTCAATTTGTTTCTCAAAATTTCGACCTTTATCTCAATAGTGGATATTTTTTAACGTCACAGTGGGGCACAAGGGTAAAGCTCGTCCTCTATTTGGGCAGTTCTTAAAAAAAAATTTCAGTGAAGAAATTTCGACTTTCATTCTTGAAATTTCGACTTCTTTGCTGAAATTTTTCCCAAAATTCTTCTTTTGTTTCAAAATTTTAATAAAATTTGACTCTCTCTAGAAAATTTCAACCAACAAATTTTAACTTCGCCCTTTTTCACGAAATGTTGTTCGTTTTCTCAAAATGTCGATCCATTCTTCGAATATTTGATTTTTTCCCAAAATTTGTTTGGGTTTTCAAAACTTTCAAATTTTACCTTAAAAACACTCTTTTTCTCTAAATTTTAATATTTTTCAAGTTTTTCCAAAAGGTCAGGTTTTGATATTATACCTAATTTTCCGAAAATTCCAAATTTATTTCAAACCTGGGTTTGTTATTAAAATTCGTCTTTTTTTAAATTAGGACATTGTACTCAAAATTCTACTTTTCAAAATCGGACTGTATTGAAAATGTTGAATATTTATAGAAATATTGGCCTTATTCTATAGATTTTGACTGCTCGGAAATATTTCAATCTCTTTCTCAAAATTCATCTTATTCTCGAAATTTATATTAAATGTTTTTTGCTTCTACAAACTATTTAAAATTGAGCTTCTTACCCAAAATTTGACTTTTCTTTAAAATTCGTTTATTTTTCTAAAATTGAATTAAAATTTTAATAAAAACATGAAAATTTTAAGAATAATATCATATTTTTAGGAAATTTACACAAAAAGATTTCTTGCAAATTTCAAAATTAAGCCAAAATTTAAATGAAAATAAAATAATGAAGGAAATAATTTTAAACGCTGGCTTTTTTTCTCCAAATTCGATACATTTTGGAAATTGCTACTTTTCTCATAAAATTCTCCAAGTGCCATTGAAAAAGTCAACATTCGCATTCGAATTCGAATTCGCGAATGTGGGAAAACCAACACTGGTTAGTTACATCCCCAATACTAACTGTATCTCTTCAACCTCAAAGGATCCCAAAGAAACCCTACAAATTTTAAAGCACTACGATCTTTTGTCACTGTGCTCGGAATGATCGAAATTTTGCTAAAAATCAATTTAATGATAGACTTCATTTTTTATAATTTTTTATATTGAAAATGTTTCTTTTTTCTTGAAACTTTTGGATAAAAATAAAAATTTTGGAAATAACTTTAAATTGGGTTTTAAGAAAAATTTAGAAATTATTAAAAAAACACATCATTATCCTAAAAAAATAAAAAAATTTTTAAATTAAAATCTGAGTTCTCTTGATAAATTCGGAACCTCAAAAAGTCTACAATTTGAGTCATTCGCCTTGTTCTGGAGGTGTTGACTTTTTTTTATTTATTCCACTGATTTGTATCGATGTTGACATCGATCTCAATATTGTCAAAATCGATTTTTTGTGAACATTGCTTATCCTTGCTATGAAATTATTTTACATAATTTCAATTATTTTATATAAATTGAAATACAAATCTTGTCCCCTGAAAACAAGAGAGATTAAAAAACACAACAAAGGTTGCTCTAACAAGTTTCGATAGCCAAGTTATCATCTTCAGAGAGATACTAATTTAGATTTGTATTTCAATTTTTAAAGATAACCAAGGACCAGTCCGTTCCACCAATATTTTACATAATTTTAACATTATTTTTTTAACGATCTTTCGCATTTCTCAAAGTTGTGTTTTGGAACATCAATGATTATTGGTTATCGCTACTTCGGGCAACTTGAGTCTCAAATTATAGCAATGGAGTAAAATATTAATAATTTTATTATTTATTTTTTTTAATTATATTTCTTTCATTGAAACGAATAACATCAAATAAAGAATGGCATTTTGAACAATTTTCTTCATCGCCCAACTAAAAGCATTAAACTTGTTGCTCTTCATCACAAACCCCTCGCACATAAAATAAGTGGTCCCTAATGTATCGATCCTATCCAGTTTATAAAATCAGTTACAGTCAAATTGATATTAGAGTATTAATCAAGTGCGCCCGATTATCATTTGAATGGACCATGCCCCATATGTCAATCTTTCCGAATGCCCCTTCTGTTTACAGATGCGCCCCCTTCATCGAATTACTTCTCGAGCGCTATTTAAGTGTCGCTGGTGCCGATGCCGGTGAAACGGAACGGATGCGAACGTCAACTAATTAGGCATTCGATTTGTTCGAATTTTTCTTACCGTTGGTGTGATGGGGGTGTTCCGGGGAGCAGGGCTGATGAATCGACGGCATAATGGGGGTGGCTTGAGATACGGTGCAATCCATGACCGACACCGGCAAATTCATCCACTGAAATAGAAAGAACATGTAACTTTTGGATCCATGACAGGTTTTTTTCATTAATAAGTTTGGTATAAGGATTCAGGTTTGATTTATTTGGATTGCCTTCTTTTGTATATCATGGCTGTTGATCGTGCTTTGATCTGTTATCAATTTTAATTTAAAATGACGAAAAATGTAATCTCAGGAAAAAAAACCAAAATTTTCATTTTAAATTAAAATCTCAGTTTAAAAAAAGAAAGGTTGATAGTGAAAAGTTGTTGTTTGGCGAAAATTCGAAATGAAGGTCGACATTGTGTATCTATAATGCATGAAAGGTGAAAACGTACAAATAATAATTAAATGATGATACTTTACTCTGAAGAGATCACTGGATGATTTTTCGTATGAAAATTGACCGATAGAGGTAGCGAAGTGAAGATGAAAGTTGGTCTTAAATTGTGAACAGTGCAGAATATTTTGAAAAGAAATACGTGCAAGGCTGGCTAATACTCAAGATATTTTCTGACTCACATTAAGTCTTCTAAATCAATGAGGGAAACAGGTAATATCATCAGAATGTTGTTAAACCACGTAAAATTATCTTTTTTTTTCATCATCAGTACAACAATCCCCATATAGTTCGGTATTGACATAATGAAAATGGGCATTTCTATAAATACACATCTAAAATTTTGAAAAATGGGAATAATTTTCGAAAAAAGGCGATATGTGAAAAAAATGTGGAAAATTTGAAAGAAAATCTAAATTAAAAATAAATTAAAAACTTTAAAAAATCGAACTTTTGAGAAAAAATTCGAACATTTGAAAAATGTTAACATTTAAAAAGGTCAAAATTAAAAAAAAAAGCCTCAATTTTAAAAATAAGTGGAAGTTTTGAAAAATGTCAATATTTTGTACAAAAACGAAATTTTCGATTACCTTAGAAAATAAGCTAACATTTTCAAAATTTCCAAATTTTCCATAAAATCAAAGATTTTGAAAAATGTCATTGTAGGAAGTACCAAGAGGTACCAAAAAGTACCAAGAAATAAATAAGTAGAACTGAAAGCAGTGGTAGTGATGACTCTGTGGTTAAGAAGTCAGCCATTGACTTAAGGATCCGGGGTTCGAACCTCAATCATTGATCACGCATCTTTAATTGTATACTACATCATAATACAAAAAAAAAATTTTAAAAGGTCAAAATTTTTAAAAAATTTTATGATTTGAAAAAATTACAAAATTTTTAAAAAATTAGAGAATTGTTAAACTTGAAATTTTGAAAATTATCGAAAATTTTAAAAATGGTCGAAATTTTGAAAAAATATAGACAAATTTTCAAAAGAGCCTAAATTTTCGAAAACTGTTTTCAAAGAAAACCAAAACGATCAAGAATATTTTAGAAAAATGTCAAAATATTGAAATTTTCAAAAAATTCGAAAATTTGAAAAAATGAAAACATTTTAAAAAATTAAAAATTTAAAAAGAACTTCAAGGTTTGAAAATAATTCACAATTTTAAAAATGGTAAACAAAGTTTCAAAAAGACCGAAATTTTCGTGTATAGTCTCTTTTAAAAAAAAAGCCTAAATTTCCAGAATATTTTTAAGAAATGGCGAAATATTGAAATTTTCAAAATATTAGAAAATTTGAAAAAATGACAGTTGAAATTCTGGATATTTGGAATGAAGAGTCCAACATCTTTTTAAAGCAGTCGTAATTTTGAATTGGAATAAAAACCACACAACAGATTTTTTTTCATCGAAAATTTAGTGTCAACATTAAAAAAAAAGTCGAGATTTTTAAAAAAGTCGAACATTTCGGGCATAATTTCAAACATTTTCAAAAAAATGTCAACTTTTGCAAAAATGTGAAAAATGTCATAAAAACTTTCAAACAACTTAAAAATTTTAAAAGGGTTTTCAAAGCATTTGAGAATTAGGAAAAGTGGCAAAATTTTTAAATACCTGAAATCTTGAAAATAGTGTAAAATTTCAAAAATTGTTAAAATTTTGAAAGCCAAAATGTTGGACAATGTTGAATTTATATTAATGCCAAAATTGTCGAGAATATTTTCAAAAAAATGTCAAAATCTTGAAACGTTAAAATTTTACAATTTTGAAATTTGGGAAAGTCGAACATCTTTTAAAAAAGTCAATATTTTGATTCAACAATTTCTAAAGAAAAATTAAAATTTTGAAAAAAATGCATTTTTAAAAAGTTAAGATTTTCAAAAAGTTTAAATTTTCAAACCATTTTGATAAAAGGTGTAAATTTTCAATGACATTCGAAAACTTTTAAAAATGACAAAATTTCCAGAAAAATTAAAATTATGAAGAATAACAAAATAGTAGCAAAAGATTTTTAAAAAGACTCTGTGTAAACAAATATTTCTAATTTCAAAAAAAATCAAAATTTTAAAAAATTAACACGTTAAGAAAAAATTGGAATTGTGAAAATAATTCAAAATTTTAAAAATGATTGAAAAAAAAAATGTAGACAAATTTTTAAAAAGGCTGACATTTTTTTGTGAAGTCTGCTTTAAAAAAAAAAGCCCAAAGTTCAAGAATATTTTCAAATAATGTCGAAATATTGAAAAGTTGAAAATCTGGATATTTGGAAAGTCCAACATCTTTTTAAAAAAGCCGTAATTTTAGATTTTAGATTTTTTTGTCGGAAATTTAGTGTCAAAATTTAAAAAATAACTTGAGATTTTTGAAGGAGTCGAACATTTTGGACGAATTTTCAGACATTTGCAAAAAATATCAAATATTTCAAATATGTGAAAAATGTCATAAAAATTTCCAAAAATTTTAGAAATTTTAAAAAAGTCGAAATTTTCAAACACCGATTTTCAGAAAAAAACGAAATTATGGACAAGTACGTATTTAAATTAAAGGCAAAAATACGAGAATATTTTCAAAAAAATGTCAAAACCTTAAAACGTTAAAATTTTGGAAAGTCGAACATCTTTTAAAAAAGTCGATATTTTGATTTGAAAATCTCTAAAGAAAAATTAAAATATTTCAAAGAATGTTGACATTTTTAAGAAGTAAAGGTTTTCAAAAAGTTTAAATTTTCAATCCATTTTGAAGAAAGGTCGAAATTTTCAATGGCATCCAAAAGTTTTTTAAAATGACAAAATTTTCAAAAAATCGAAATTATAAAGAATAGTTGCAATGGCAAAAGCTTTTTAACAAAAGTAAGTGTAAACAAAAATTTTTACTTCAAAAAAAAATCAAAATTTTAAAAAATTAACAGTTTTAAAACGAACTTGATGTTTTGCAAATAATTCAAAATTTTAAAAATGGTCGAAATGTTAAAAAAAAATGTAGACAAATTTTCAAAATGGCTGAAATTTTTGTGTAAATTCTACTTTTAACGAAAAGCCTAAATTTCAAGAATATTTTCAAAAAATGTCGAAATATTGAAAAGTTAAAATTCTGGATATTTGGAAAATCCAACATCTTTTAAAAAAAGGCGTAATTTTTAATTGGAAAAAACACAGCTTTTTTTGTCGAAAATTTAGTGTCAACATTAAAAAAAAACTTAAGATTTTTAAAAAAGTCGAACATTTTGAACAAATTTTCAAACATTTTCAAAAAAATATCAAATTTTTCAAAAATGTGAAAAATGTCATAAAAATTTCCAAAAAACCTAAATTTTGAAAAAGTCGAAATTTTCAAAACATTTGAAAATTTGGAAAAGTGGCAAAATTTTTCAACACTTGCTTTCTTGAAAATAGTGTACAATTTCAAAAATTGTCAAATATTTGAAACGACATGGACAAATTTTTAGAAAAAACCGAAATTTTGGACAAGTTGGTATTTAAATAAAAGCCAAAATTACGAGAATATTTCCAAAAAAATTTCAAAACCTTGAAACGTTAAAATTTTAAAATTTTGGAAAGCCAAACATCTTTTAAAAAAGTCGATATTTTGATTTGAAAATCTCTAAAGAAAAATTAAAATATTAAAAAAAATTTTAACATTTTTAAGAAGTTAAGGTTTTCAAAAAGTTTATATTTTCAATCCATTTTGAAGAAAAGTCGAAATTTTCAATGGCATTCAAAAATTTTTTAAAATGACAAAATGTTCAAAAAATCCAAATTATGAAGAATAGTCGCAATGGCAAAAGCTTTTTAACAAAAGTATGTGTAAACAAAAATTTCTAGTTTCAAAAAAAATCAAAATTTTTAAAAATTAACAGTTTAAAAAGGACTTGAAGTTTTGTAAATAATTCAAAATTTTAAAAATAGTCGAAATGTTGGAAAAAAAATGTAGACAAATTTTCAAAATGGCTGAAATTTGTGTGTAAATTCTACTCTTAACAAAAAGCCTAAATTTCAAGAATATTTTCAAAAAATGTCAAAATATTGAAAAGTTGAAATTCTGGATATTTGGAAAGTAAAGTCCAAGATCTTTTAAAAAAAAACTCGTAATTTTAAGTTGAAATAAAAAAGGCACAATAGATTTTTTTATCAAAATTTGGTGTTAACATTAAAAAAAGTTATTTTTTAAAAGAAATCGAAAATTTTGGAAAAATTTCCAAACATTTAAAAAATATATCAAATTTTGCAAAAATGTGTAAAATGTCATAAAAATTTCCTAAAAACTTAAAAATTTTGAAAAAATCGACATTTTCAAAAGATTTGAGAATTTGAAAAAGTGGCAAAATTTTTAAACACTTGAAATCTTAAAACTAGTGTTGAATTTCAAAAATTGTCAAAATTTTGAAAAATGTAGACAAATTTTCAGAAAAAGTCGAAATTTTGGACAAGTTCCATTTTAAATAAAAGCCAAAATTATCGAGAATATTTTCAAAAAATGTCAAAACCTTGAAACGTTAAAATTTTGAAATTTTGGAAAGTTGAACATTTTGAAAATATCTAAATAGTGTAAGATTTCAAAAATTGTCCAAATTTTGAAACAAGATGGACAAATTTTCAGAAAAATCCGAAATTTTGGACTAGTTCAAATTTAAATAAAAGCCAAAATTATCGAGAATATTTTCAAAAAATGCCAAAACCCTCGTTTTTTGGTTTCTTCATTTCTTCCTTTCTTTGTTTTCTTCCTTTGCTTCTTTCTTTATTTCTTCGTTTCTTCATTTCTTCCTTTATTTGTTTTTTTTTTCGTTTCTTTCTTTGCTTCTGTCTTTATTTCTTTATTTCTCCATTTCTTCGTTTCTTCGTTTCTTCGTTTCTTCGTTTCTTCGTTTCTTCGTTTCTTCGTTTCTTCGTTTCTTCGTTTCTTCGTTTCTTCGTTTCTTCGTTTCTTCGTTTCTTCGTTTCTTCGTTTCTTCGTTTCTTCGTTTCTTCGTTTCTTCGTTTCTTCGTTTCTTCGTTTCTTCGTTTCTTCGTTTCTTCGTTTCTTCGTTTCTTCGTTTCTTCGTTTCTTCGTTTCTTCGTTTCTTCGTTTCTTCGTTTCTTCGTTTCTTCGTTTCTTCGTTTCTTCGTTTCTTCGTTTCTTCGTTTCTTCGTTTCTTCGGTTCTTCGTTTCTTCGTTTCTTCGTTTCTTCGTTTCTTCGTTTCTTCGTTTCTTCGTTTCTTCGTTTCTTCGTTTCTTCGTTTCTTCGTTTCTTCGTTTCTTCGTTTTTTCGTTTCTTTGTTTTCTCGTTTCTTTGTTATTCATTTCTTTGTTTCTTCCTTTCTTTGTTTTCTTCCTTTGTTTTTTTATTTATTCATTTCTTTATTTCTTCCTTTCTTTATTTTTTATTTCTCCCTTTGCTTCTGTCCTTATTTCTTCGTTTTTTTTGTTTCTTTGTTTCTTCGTTTTTACGTTTCCTTGTTTCTTCGTTTCTTCGTTTTTTCGTGTATTCGTTTATTCGTTTCTTCGTTTCTTTGTTTTCTTCTTCGTTTTTGGTTTCTTCGTTATTCGTTTCTTCCTTTCTTTGTTTTCTCCCTTTACTTCTTCATTTCTTCCTTTCCTTATTTTTTTATTTCTCCGTTTGCTTGTTTCTCCATTTCTTTGTTTGCTCGTTTCCCGTTTCTTCGTTTCTTCGCTTCTTTGATTTTCAAAACATTTGAGAAGTTGGAAAAGTGGCAAAATTTTTAAACACTTGAAATCTTGAAACTAGTGTTGAATTTCAAAAATTGTCAAAATTTTGAAAAATGTAGACAAATTTTCAGAAAAAGTCAAAATTTTGGACAAGTTTCATTTTAAATAAAAGCCAAAATTATCGACAATATGTTCAAAAAATGTCAAAACCTTGAAAAGTTAAAATTTTGGAAAGTCGAACATTTTGAAAATATGTAAATAGTGTAAAATTTCAAAAATTGTCAAAATTTTGAAACGACATGAACAAATTTTCAGAAAAATCCGAAATTTTGGACTAGTTCAAATTTAAATAAAAGCCAAAATTATCGAGAATATTTTCTAAAAAATGCCAAAACCTTTGTTTCTTGGTTTCTTCATTTGTTCCTTTCTTTGTTTTCTTCCTTTGCTTGTTTCTTTATTTCTTCGTTTCTTCATTTCTTCCTTTCTTTGTTTTTTCGTTTCTTTCTTTGCTTGTTTCTTTATTTCTTTATTTCTTCATTTCTTCGTTTCTTCGCTTCTTCGTTTATACGTTTCTTTGTTTCTTCGTTTCTTTGTTTCTTCGTTTCTTCGTTTATTCGTTTTTTCGTTTCTTTGTTTTCTCGTTTCTTCGTTATTCATTTCTTCGTTTTCTTCCTTTGGTTCTTTATTTATTCGTTTCTTTATTTCTTCCTTTCTTTATTTTTTCCTTTCTCCCTTTGCTTCTTTCTTTATTTCTTTGTTTCTTCGTTTCTTTGTTTCTTCGTTTCTACGTTTCTACGTTTCTTTGTTTCTTCGTTTCTTCGTTTCTTCGTTTCTTCGTTTATTCGTTTCTTCGTTTCTTTGTTTTCTTGTTTCTTCGTTTTTGGTTTTTTAGTTATTCGGTTCTTCCTTTCTTTGTTTTCTCCCTTTACTTTTTTATTTCTTCCTTTCTTTATTTTTTCGTTTCTCCGTTTGCTTGTTTCTCCATTTCTTCATTTGCTCGTTTTCCGTTTATTCGTTTCTTCGCTTCTTCGTTTCTTTAATTTTCAAAACATTTGAGAAGTTGAAAAAGTGGCAAAATTTTTAAACACTTGAAATCTTGAAACTAATGTTGAATTTCAAAAATTGTCAAAATTTTGAAAAATGTAGACAAATTTTCAGAAAAAGTCAAAATTTTGGACAAGTTCCATTTTAAATAAAAGCCAAAATTATCGACAATGTTTTCAAAAAATGTCAAAACCTTGAAACGTAAAAGTTTTGAAATTTTGTAAAGTCGAACATTTTGAAAATATGTAAATAGGGTAAAATTTCGAAAATTGTCAAAATTTTGAAACATGGTCAAATTTTCGGAAAAAAACCGAAATTGTGGACAAGTTCGTATTTGAATAAAAGCCAAAATTATTGAGAATATTTTCAAAAAAATGCCAAAACCTTGAAATGTTAAAATATTGAAATTTTGATTTTAATTTGAAAATATCTAAAGAAAAATTAAAATATTGAAAAAAATGACATTTGTAAGAAGTTAAGGTTTTCAAAGAGTTTAAATTATCAAACCATTTTAAAGAAAAATGGAAAATTTCAGTGACATTCAAAAAATTTTAAAAATGACAAAATTTTCAAAAAAAACAAAATTATGAAGAGTGGCCGAAATGGCAAAAGGTTTTTAAAATAACCATGGTTTTAAGAAGAATCGAAATTTTAAAAAATTGTAAAAATTTTGAGGAAAGTCTATATTAAAAAATCTATTCAATCTTGGAGACTGCCGACAGAAGTGAAAACTTAAAACTAGGAAATATGTAGTTTAGTTCGTACCAACACTAGTAAACAAGTCAGAATATTGGAAATATTTTAAAATAAATACTGTCAGACTCACCTACCTTTTTATATTTGTGATATGGATGCTTGTATCACGTGGAAACAAAACTAATATTTATCGATAATGAAATACACTTTTTATATATGCTCTGATGTCAACAAAAGAATATACTTTTCACATTGGGGCATGTTGGTAACGCGTCATATTCACGCAAAACCACAAGTTTGCCCCCTGCTCAAAATCAGTTAAGGCGCACAAAAAAGTTTTCTCTTCAAATAAAAAAATTGAAAGTGGGTAAATTTCAAGAATTAATTTCCAAAAAGTTTTATTAGAAAAGAATTTGAAATCTTGAAAAACAAACCTCAAATTTTGTAATAAATTGAAAATTCCAAAAAAATTAAACATTTTGAAAAAGCTCAGCTTTAAAAAAACTCGTTAAGGTCGAAAAGCGTGATAATTCACAATGGAACTTTAAAAAAGTGCCGAAATTTTGTAAAAAATCGAAATTTCCAAAGGAGGCCGGAATTTTCAAATAAATTTTAATGTTTAAAAAGGCAAAATTTTCAAAAAGGTAAAAATTTTCAAAATAAGTACATAATTTGGAAAAAGTCAATATTTTGTGAAAAACATCGAAATTTAAAAAAAAAATCGAAATTTTGTCCGGTTGTTTGTGAAAAAAAAGCATGGAGGCTTTGAAAAAAGTGTATACTTTGGAAAAAAGTCCAGAATTTCAAAAGAGTCGGAAATTTCCAAACATTAAGTAAAACTTTGTAAAAAGTCCGAAATTTTAAAAAAGCTGGGCTGGGCGCTTTTAAAGTAAGTCAAAATTTTGAGAAATATGCAGTCAAAATTTTGAGAACTAGTCCAAATTTTGAAACGAAATTGAAAGTTTAAATAAATTGTTTGAAAAAAATTCAATATTTTCAAAAACTCTTCAAAAAAAAGTCTAGAGATTTGAAAGAAAAATTGGTTGTTGACATATCCATGCCTTGGTTTTACTGGAAGCTGGCAATAATGCCTGATAGATATTCTCTGTATCTTCTTTGCGTTCTCTGTATTTTCTTTGCGTATTGGTATTTCTATTTCTGTTTTATTGGCTTTTAATTCGAAAAAGAATCCAATAAAACATGAATAAAAGTGCCTAATAACTGCAATAAAGTACAATTTTGAAAATCATATTATATCCATAAAGTTTTGCTGGAACGGACTGGTCCTTGGTTATCTTCTAAAATCGAAATAAAAATCTTGTCCCTTCTCTCTGAAGATGATAGCTTGGCTATCGAAACGCGTTAGAGCAACCTTTGTTGTTTTTTTAATCTTTCTGAAGGGGACAACGTTTTTATTTCGATTTTTTTATATCCATAAAGTCACAATGCCTAATCGTAGAAAAACAATAATTTTTCATTTAAGCCAAAACAGGAAGAATGCCAAATAAAAGATATTCTGGATTTTTTGGATGAAATTCTTTATGTCTATTTTTATACTTAATAAAGCTTTTTTTAACACTTTACCTTCATATAAACTTTTTCTTGATGCAGCAGGCTGAACAAATTCTAAATCAAATCACAGTTCGGTTCAAAAATAATTCACTGTTTTATTCAGATTCACAGGACACCAAAGCACCTTCTTCGAAATTTTATTCTCATCGTGCAACACGTATCAAACGAAAACAGCATGTGATTCATGAAGAAAAAAAATTGTCAAGATACATAAGCCCTCTGAAGGCGGTACGCTCATAGATGAAAGTGAGGCGGCTATGGGGGTTATGGATGTTTTGTGGCATAGCAGCTCTGGGAGGGATCATAACTCGCTACCCTGTGTTTAACTTCTGTCGCAGCACGCGGCTGCGCCCACCCCTTCCACGGAAAAACACATCAACCCCTTTTTAACCTCCGGTCAGCGACGGATAGAATGTTACCGTTGGCCTTTTGTTACCAACCGAAGCCCGGATTTCGCCAATTTCGCTATTTAAGTCGATGCCAAATATAAAATGTAACTCTGAGAACATTAAATTGTTATTTAAAAATCAAAAATGCTTACATCGCATAATTATTTGTATTTCCATTTTCATTTAAACCTAACATGAAAATAATTGCGTCTATTTTACATTTTTAGTTTCTTTACTCAATCGATTAGGCCAAAAATTAAGAGGAATTCTAAAAAGTAAATGATATAGAAAGTAGACAAAAATAATTAACCGGTTTTATAAAGACTAAAATAGGAATTCTAATATAAAAATAACGCAAATTTGAAATTTAAAATTTTGAATTTCTTAGTCTCTTTGTTTTTCGTTTCTTTCCTTCTTCCTTTCTTTGTTTTTTCGTTTCTTTCTTTCTTCGTTTTCTCAATTCTTCGATTGTCCGTTTCTTCGTTTCTTCGTTTTTTCGTTTCTTCGTTTCTTCGTTTCTTCGTTTCTTCGTTTCTTCGTTTCTTCGTTTCTTCGTTTCTTCGTTTCTTCGTTTCTTCGTTTCTTCGTTTCTTCGTTTCTTCGTTTCTTCGTTTCTTCGTTTCTTCGTTTCTTCGTTTCTTCGTTTCTTCGTTTCTCGTTTCTTCGTTCTTCGTTTCTTCGTTTCTTCGTTTCTTCGTTTCTTCGTTTCTTCGTTTCTTCGTTTCTTCGTTTCTTCGTTTCTTCGTTTCTTCGTTTCTTCGTTTCTTCGTTTCTTCGTTTCTTCGTTTCTTCGTTTCTTCGTTTCTTCGTTTCTTCGTTTTTTCGTTTCTTCGTTTCTTCGTTTCTTCGTTTCTTCGTTTCTTCGTTTCTTCGTTTCTTCGTTTCTTCGTTTCTTCGTTTCTTCGTTTCTTCGTTTCTTCGTTTCTTCGTTTCTCTTCGTTCTTCGTTTCTTCGTTTTCTTCGTTTCTTCGTTTCTTTCGTTCTTCGTTTCGTCGTTTTCTTCGTTTCTTCGTTTCTTCGTTTTCTTCGTTCTTTGTCTTCTTTATCTTCGTTTCTTCATTTCTTGCTTTCTTCGTTTTTCTTTCTTCCGTTTCTTTCGTTTCTTTTCTTCGTTTCTTCGTTTTTCATTTCCTCGGTTTCTTTCTTTTCTTCATTTTCTTCGTTTCATTATTTTCTCCCTTTGCTTCTTTCTCTTCGTTTCTTCGTGTCTTCTTTTTCTTCCCTTTGTTTCTTGTTTCGTTTCTTCTTTCTTCGTTTCTTCGTTTCTTCTTTATATATTCGTTTCTTCATTTCTTGCTTTCTTTGGTTTTTTATTTCTCCCTTTGCTTGTTTCTTTATTTCTTCGTTTCTTCGTTTTTTCATTTCCTCGTTTCTTTATTTTTTCATTTCTTCGTTTCATTATTTTCTCCCTTTGCTCCCTTTATTTCTTCGTTTCTTTGTTGTTTCTTTTTCTCCCTTTGTTTTTTGTTGGTTTCTTTATTTCTTCGTTTCTTCGTTTCTTCTTTATATATTCGTTTCTTCATTTCTTGCTTTCTTTGTTTTTTATTTCTCCCTTTGCTTGTTTCTTTATTTCTTCATTTCTTCGTTTTTTCATTTCCTCGTTTCTTTATTTTTTTATTTCTTCGTTTCATTATTTTCTCCCTTTGCTCCCTTTATTTCTTCGTTTCTTTGTTGTTTCTTTTTCTCCCTTTGTTTGTTTCTTTATTTCTTCGTTTCTTCGTTTCTTCATTTCTTTCCTTCTTTATTTTTTCGTCTCTCCCTTTGCTTGTTTCTTTATTTCTTCGTTTCTTTGTTTCTTCGTTTCTTCGTATTTTGTTTCTTCGTTTCCCGTTTCTTCGTTTCTCCCTTTCGTTGTTTTCTCTAGTTATTTGTTTTTTTATTTCTTAGTTTTTTCATTTCCTCTTTTTTTTGTTTTTTGTTTTTTCGTTTCTCCCTTGGCTTGTTTCTTTACTTCTTTGTTTCTTGGTTTCTTTGTTTCTTGTTTCTCGTATCTTTGTTTTTTAGTTTCTTTGTTTCTTTATTTCTTCGTTTCTTACTTTTTTCGTTTTTTCGTTTCTTCGTTTCTTCCTTTCTTTGTTTTCTTCCTTTGTTTGTTTCTTTACTTCTTCGTTTCTTCACTTCTTCCTTTCATTATTTTCTCGTTTCTCCCTTTGCTTGTTTCTTTATTTCTTTGTTTCTTCGTTACTTCGTTTCTTCGTTTCTTCGTTTCTTCGTTTCTTCGTTTCTTCGTTTCTTCGTTTCTTCGTTTCTTCGTTTCCTGTTTCTTCGTTTTTTCATTTCTCATGTCTTCATTTTATCGCTTCTTCGATTCTTCGTTTCAAATTCTTTAAATGTCCAAATTTGTATATTTTTAAATTTTCGTTTCTTCGTTTCTTCATCTTTGTCCTTTTTTGTTTCTTCGTTTTCCGATTTTTTCGTTTCTTCTTTTCTTTGTTCTCTTCCTTTGTTTGTTTCTTTATTTGTTTGTTTTTTCGTTTCCCTCTTTGATTGTTTCTTTATTTGTTCGTGTCTTCGTTTATTCGTTTCTTCGTTTTTTAGTTTTTTGGTTTCTTCATTTCTTCATTGCTTCGTTTTCTTGTTTCCCGTTTTTAGTTTCTTCCTTTCTTTACTTTTTTCTTTGCTTGTTTCTTTATTTTTTCGTTTCTCCCTTTGCTTGTTTTTGTTTTTTATTTTTTCATTTCCTCGTTTCTTCATATCTTCATTTTTCTTCTTTGTTTTTTCGTTTCTTTCTTTGCGAGTTTCTTTAATTCTTCGTTTCTTCGTTTCTTTGTTTCCTGTTTCTTCGTTTCTTAGTTTCTTCGTTTCTGCTTTTTTTCGTTTCTTTGTTTCTTTATTTCCCGTTTCTTTAATTCTTCCTTTCTTTGTTTTCTCCCTTTGTATGTTTATTTATTTCTTCGTTTCTTCATTTCATCCTTTCTTTGTTTTTTTGTGTCTCCCTTTGCTTGTTTCTTTATTTGTTCGTGTCTTCGTTTATTCGTTTCTGCGTTTTTTCGCTTCTAAGTTTCTTCATTTCCTTGTTTTCTGTTTCTTCGATTTTTAGTTTTTTCTTTTCTTCGTTCCTTCGTTGCTTCGTTTCTTTTTTCCCGTTTTTGTTTGTTTTCTTTCTTTGCTTGTTTATTTAATTTTTAGTTCGTTCATTTATTCCTTTCTTTGTTTTTTCGTTTCTTCCTTTGCTTGTTTTTTATTTCTTTATTTATTCATTTCTTCCTTTCTTCATTTCTTCCTTTCTTTGTTTTTTTTCGTTTCTTTCTTTACGTATTTCTTTATGTCTTCGTTTCTTCGTTTCTTCGTTTCTTGGTTTCTTCGTTTCTCCGTTTCTTCGTTTCTTCGTTTCTTCGTTTCTTCGTTTCTTCGTTTCTTCGTTTCTTCGTTTCTTCGTTTCTTCGTTTCTTCGTTTCTTCGTTTCTTCGTTTCTTCGTTTCTTCGTTTCTTCGTTTCTTCGTTTCTTCGTTTCTTCGTTTCTTCGTTTCTTCGTTTCTTCGTTTCTTCGTTTCTTCGTTTCTTCGTTTCTTCGTTTCTTCGTTTCTTCGTTTCTTCGTTTCTTCGTTTCTTCGTTTCTTCGTTTCTTCGTTTCTTCGTTTCTTCGTTTCTTCGTTTCTTCGTTTCTTCGTTTCTTCGTTTCTTCGTTTCTTCGTTTCTTCGTTTCTTCGTTTCTTCGTTTCTTCGTTTCTTCGTTTCTTCGTTTCTTCGTTTCTTCGTTTCTTCGTTTCTTCGTTTCTTCGTTTCTTCGTTTCTTCGTTTCTTCGTTTCTTCGTTTCTTCGTTTCTTCGTTTCTTCGTTTCTTCGTTTCTTCGTTTCTTCGTTTCTAAATTTCTAAATTTCTAGATTTCTGAATTTGTGCACAAAATTTCTAGAATTTCAAAATTTTCAAAATACGACGTGTTTCAAGGAAACATCTAAATTTCCAGAAACAGAAAATATCGAAATAAAAGTTAAAATTTTCAGAAAAAAACAAAATTTTGTGAAAAGGGAAGCGATCTCGAAAAAAAAGGAATATGTGAAACAAGTCGAAAGTTTTTAAAAAAATTAAACTTTTAAGAAAAAAGGTAGCATTTTAAAAATAAAAAAATAACTTTTTGAAACTGAACTCTGTTTTATTAGCATTTTAACCTACAATAATTTTAGCAAAATAAATAAATTTTGGGGAAAAATTAGCTAGAAACAATTTGCTGAAAAGTCGTAATTTCTGAAAATAATCTTACCATTTTCACTATTTTATTTATAAATTCTGACATAACCTTGAAATTTTTTGAAAAGAGTTGAAATTTCTCAAAAAAAACTTTGATTACAATTTGCAGCGAGTTTTGAAAAAATAAACGAATTTTGAGGAAATAGGTGGAAATTTCTATAAAAGAGGAATTTGGGAAAGAGCCAAATTTTGTAAAATTATTTTTTTCAGATTCTTTACCTTTTTATTTAAATGCTGACATAACTTTGGAATTCGGGAAAAACAACGAAAAATTCGAATGTGTCCAAGAAGAATTTTTCATTACATGTTCGTTTTAATTTTGACTAATAAACAAATCACCAGAAAAAGTTGTATTTGAATTTCCAGACATAGAAAATTTGAAAATAAGAATTAAAATTACCACAAAAAAATCAAATTTTAAGAAAAACGAAGAGATTTCGAAAAAAACGAATGAAACGAGTCTAAAGTTGTCAAAAAAGTAACGATTTTAAGAGAAAACATCGAATTTTGATAATAAATTGAAATGTCGGTAACAAAAAATTTGCAATTTTTAGAAAAAGTTAAATTTTGTGAAAAATCATAAAAATGCGAACACTTTTGAAAAAACTGACGGACTTCATAAAAGAGTTCAAATTTTCTAAACAAAAAGAAAATATTTTAAGGATAAAGTAAAAAAATCAAAATTTTGAGTAAAATGAATAAACCTTGAAAAAAATTACATTTAGAAAGATCGAAATTTTAAAAATGCTGAACATGTTGATCAAAAATGTTCCTTAGGATAATAAATTTAAAAAAAAAACATAAAATTTCAAAAATCAATTGAAATTTCGAGAAGACGAATTGAAAGAATCAATCAAAATCAATCAACATTTTTAGAAAAAGTCAAATTTTGAGAAAATTGTTGAAAAAAGGATGAATGTTGAAAAACTCCAATTTCGAACAGTGTTGAAGTTAAAAAAAAAGTCAAAACGTCCCAAAGGAAGTGAAATTTAAACAGAAAGATCGAAATTAGCAAAACCATGTCGAATTTTGAAATAAAAATCCAAATTTCGAGAAGTGAATTTTGAGGAAACGAGAATTTTGAGAAGAAGCGAATTTTGAGAAAGAAGTAAAAATTTTCCAGAAAATAACTAAAATTTTAAATGACAATAAAAGAGAATATTTGAAAAAATAGCGAAATTTGAAAGAAAAAGACGAACCTTGAAATAAAAGTAGAAATTTAAAATGAAAGTAGAAATTTCGATAAAGAGGCCGTAATTTAGAACAAGGACAAAAATATCTAATTTTGGCACATATAGTCAAATTTTAAGAATGTAAGTCCAAACTTCAAAAAAAAATATTTTGAGGAAAAACTAAAAACTTCAAAACAATATATTTTTCAACATTTCCAAATTATTATTTTTCTTGAAATTTTTTCATTAAAAATTTAATCAAACTTCGATAAAAGGTGAATTTTTGAGAAAAAAATGGAAACATTCTGAAAGTCCAATTGGAAGAAGTTGTTTTATTTTTTGATCCTTATTGACTCGTCTTGAATTGTTTCAAAAAATTAATTTTAGCTTACCGAGCCCAGTTTAAAAAATGAAATAAAGATTTCCTAAAAAAAACCCACATTTTGAGGAAAACTTCTAAATATTTTTGAGAAAATTTTTCAGCAAAACATCTATTTTGAGCAAAAAGTCCAATTTTGATAACACAACCGACAGGATTCAAAAAGAGACAAATTGGAGAAGAATGAAAAGGTCGACATTTCGAGAAAAAGGCGAATTTTGAAATAAAAATTGAAATTTTGAAATAAAAATCTTCCTGGCTAGTATGAGACAGGACAGGGAAGGGGGTGAGTGCCTAAGAATATGCATATTAACTGGAAATTAATACCGCGGGAGTTGGGACTTTTTCCGTTTTATCCTAAGGGAGGAGGGTGGTTATACTCACAGTCTGATGGCGCCAGATGATCTGTGGTGCGTGGTGGTTGGCGCTGAAGCGTTGCCATTGGTTGGGCGGCGTTAATCCCATTGGTCTGACGTGCTGTTTACTCACATTGGAGCCCCACTACATGACCTATGCCCTCTCCACTTATCTACCCTTTTATCCTGGGACACAATCGAGTCCTGGCACAAGCAACAAGACGCTATTATTATATGATATATTAATATCCAAACACATATATTTATTTCGTCGATCGTCGATTGCATCAAAGCATATAATTTATTAGAAAATGTTTCGGCATGGGAGGGGTTGGTATTATAAATTTTAGAATTATTGGTTTATTTTCGGAATTGTCGTTCTTATATTCGTTTAATTGGGGGATGGAACAAACACTTTGAGTAGCTTATTTTGATTTCATATTATTCAGTGTCAGATTTACGTATAAGATGTAGTTTAGAACCCACACCATCTTGGGGACCCCGAGAAGAAGTTGTAGAGAAATAGAGGCTTATGAAAATTCTTGAGCCCCTTCGAAACGTTAAAGAAATTTTTAGGTGACCAGAAATTCTCGGATCAGTGTGATGACCTTTTATTTGCTTGCCAAAAAGTTCCCCCTAATGTAATTAATTTAATATTTGCTGGCCCCATATCTCTAATAGCATAAGACCTCATGGAGTCTAAATCCCACCCTGATGTCGTTAAAATACAGTTACAACAGAAACAAACAAAGATGCAATAAAATATAAAAGAAATATTTCTGTTCGAATCGAATAAACTATGTGCCACAGATGAAGAGATTGAGTGTTTAGCACGTTTGATTCTTTCATCAGAGAACATTTAGTTGAAACAATTGGTTAAGTTTAATATACCTAAACGCATGTCACGCTGAAAGACCTTGTATTAAATATGCAACCCATAATACAAGAACCTCAGCACTAGTGACCTGTGTGACTGTAGTTGCATCGTACCTAATCTGGTTGTAGTTCTCAACAATAATTCATCGGCTTAGGCAGGATTTCGTCTAGGGGGAGGGGAAACCAACAATTAATTTGAAAAATTCATGGAACAAAAAAAAACGGAAAACTTTGATTAAGTATTTGTATATTTTCACTAAAATACATAAACTAGGGAATCGAATTTCCAAATCAAGTTTGAAATTTTAAAATAGGGAAAAGAGTCAGAAAATCAAATCCAATATAAAAACCGAACCTTTCGAAAAACTGAGAAATGGCGAAATTTTGAAGAAAAAAAGTTGAAATTTCCAAAGTCAAATTTTCCAAAAATAGTGGCAATTTCCAGGCTAATTGTAAGTCGAATTTAGAGAAAAAAAATTTTAATCCTTAAAACTATTTCTCTCGAAATTTTTATTTTATTTAAATTTTGTCAAAATCTTGAAATTCACAAGAACTCTTTTTCGTGAAGTTTCCTAAAAATCCCCTGTTGTTAAAACGTCAGCCCAATTTTGCAAAAATGAAGAATTTTGCAAAAATGAAGAATTTTGGAAAATGATCGAAATTTTGAGAAAATATTTCACTGTAAGCAAAAATTTCCAGAAACATCGCATTTTGAAGTCAAAATTTCGTGAACAAGACAAATTTTGAGAAACATAAATTTTTGGTAAATCATATTTCAAAATTGAATATTCAGAAAAAATCGAATTAAAAAAAATGGGTTCTGAAAAAAGTAACAATTTTTGAAAATTACCATCGCAATGTCAAGAAAAAGATCGAAAGTTTTCAAAGAAAATCTAAAATTTCCAAGTAAAAACTCATTTTTTCTAGGCAAAGGACGAATTTTTAAAACTAATTTCTAAAGAGACCAATTTCGAGGATAAACACAATTTTGGGAAAAAGTCGGAATTTTTAGAAAATCAAATTTAAAATAAAAGTCCAAGCTTTAGGAAAAACTCGAAAAATGCTAAAAATTCGAAAAAAAACAGACTATTTCCATCGATCGAATATTGTAAAAAAGGTCACAATTTTCGAAGAAATTCTAATTTTGAGAAAAAAATCCCAATTTACAAAAACATTTTACTCGAAATGTTTACTTTTTTATTTCAATTTCGACAATTTTCAAAATGTTAAAATTACAAAAAAATAGACGAATCACCAGGAAAAATATTTAGATTTTGAGGAAAATACGGATTTTGAAATTAAACACTCAAATTTTCGAAAAAAGATGGATGGAAATTTCGATTTTTTCTGGGCATTTTCAAAAACAAAACAAAAATTTTTTATTTCGAAAGAGAGAGAGAGAAAGAGAGAGAGAGAGAGAGAGGGCGACAACAAGAGAGAGACTGATTACATTAAAATTTTGAACAAAGGAAGAATTTTGAGTAAAATATTTGAAATTTCCCAAGGCAGCTTTTATCAAACTTTTGAAAAAAGAACGAATTTTAAGAAAAAGTTGAAAATTTCCGAATTTTCCCTTTACTTAGTCTTACGAAATGTCGAGAAAAATCGAAATTTCCAGAAATAAAAACGCAAAAACAACAGAATTTCCAAAAAATAAAAAGAAATTCGGAAAAACCGTCGAAACTTTGAGAAAAACTTCGAAATGGAGAAAAAGATCGAAACTTTCCGAGGAAAGTTAAATTTTAACAAAAATAGTCTTTATTGAAAAATAATCATTTATGACACAAAAAAACGATTTTGGAAAAACATTCAGAATGTTACGAAAATGACGAATCTCCTGAAAAAATATTCAGATTTCGAGGGATCAACAGATTTTAAAATAAAACTGAAGTTTTTGAAAAAAAAAGATGGTTTTTGAGAAAAGTATCACAACTGCAATTTTTTTTAATTTATTTTTATTTCTGGAAATTTCGATGTTTTTCAGAATTTTCAAAAACAAAACAGGATTCAATAAATCCGAAAATTTAATAAAAAGATTGAAATTTCGAAAAAAAAACCAAAATTTCAAGAAAAAAATCAAAATTTCCGGAAATAAAAACGGACAAACAAAATTCCAAAAAAAAAGAAATTCGAAATTTTGAAAAACCTTCGAGATGAAGAAAAAAATCTAAATTTTCCGGAGACAGTCGGATTTTAAGAAAAAAGTACCACTTTGAGAACAATCGTTTAAGAAAAAACGAATTTTGAATTTTTTTTCTCGGCATTTCCAAAAACAAATAAGAATATTTAAAAAATCGAAATTTCAGGACAAATTCGATAGAGAGAGAGAGAGAGCGAGAGAGAGAGAGAGAGAGACAGAGACAGAGAGATTCAAAAAAAAAATTCGGGAAAACCGTCGAAATTTTGAGAAAAACTTCGAAATCAAGATAATGTTCGAAATTGTCCGGAGAAAGTCGAATTTTGAGAAAAAAAGTACCACTTTAAGAATAATCGTTTATAAAAAGAATCGAATATTGAAGAAACATCAGAATTTTAAGAATAAGACGAATCTCTAGAAAAAATATTAAGATTTCGAGGAAAATACCGATTTTGAAATAAATTGTCGAAAAAATAAAGATGGATTTTGAGAAAAATATCAAAATTGCAATTTTTTTCAATAAGTTTTTATTTGTGGAAAAATCGATTTTTTTCAAAATTTTCAAAAACAAAACGATTAAAAAAATTCAAAATTGTAAAAAAAAGATTGAAATTTCGAGAAAACAAAACCGAAATTTTCTTAAATAAAAACGGAAAACAGAATTCCAAAAAAAAGACTCGAGAAAACCGTCGAAATTTTGAGAAAACTTCGAGATGAAGAAAAAGATCGAAATTTTCCGGAGAAAGTCGAATTTTAAGAAAAAAAAGACCACTTCGAGAATAATCGTTTAAGAAAAAACGAATTAAAAAAAAATCAGAATTTGAAGAAAAAGACGAATCCTTAGGAAAAATATTTAAATTTCGAGGAAAATACGGATTTTGAAATTAAAAACTTAAATTTTCGAAAAAGATGGACGGAAATTTTGATTTTTTCTCGGAATTTCCAAAAACGAATAGAAATATTTGAAAAATCGAAATTTTAAAGAAAGGATCGAAATTTCAAGACAAAATCGAGAGAGAGAAAGAGAGAGAGAGAGAGAGAGAGAGAGAGAGAGAGAGAGAGAGAGAGAGAGAGAGAGAGAGAGAGAGAGACAGAGAGAGAGACAGAGAGAGAGAAGAGAAAGATAGAGAGGGAGAGAGAAAGAGCGAGAAAGGATGAATTTGAAATGAAAAATTGAAAATTTCCCGAGACTACTTTTACAAGGACGAATTTTGAGAATCGAGAGAAAGAGAGAGAGAGAGAAATTTTAATTTTTTTCTCGGCATTTCCAAAAACTAATAGAAATAGTTAAGAAATCGAAATTTTAAAGAAAAGATCGAAATTTCAAGACAAAATCGAGAGAGAGAGAGAGAGAGAGAGAGAGAGAGATCAAAATTTTAAAGAAAGGATTAATGAAAATTGAACATTTTCCAAGACTGCTTTTAATAAAATTTTGAAAAAATGACGAATTTTGAGAAAAAGTTGAAATTTTCCGAAGTTTTTCTTAACTTTTAAGAAAATAACGAACCTGCAGAAAAAATACTCAGATTTCCAGGAAAATACAGATTTTGAACTAAAAGTGAATTTATCGAAAAAATAAAGATGAATTTTCAAAAAAATATCAAAATGGCAATTTTTTTAAATTTGTTTTTATTTCTGGAATTTGCGGTGATTTTCGGAATTTTCAAAAACAAAACAGGATTAAAATGAATCCGAAATTTTAATAAAGAGATCGAAGTCTCGAGAAAAAATCGAAATTTCCAAAAATAAAAACGGAAAAAGAGCAGAATTTTCCAAAAAAAATGAAACTCGGGAAAATCGTCGAAATTTTGAAAAAAGCTTTAAAATGGAGTTTCTCTTGACTCCCTAATTGCATCAAAATTTTGAAAAAAGGACGAATTTTGAGAAAAAGTTGAAATTTTTCGAAGTTTTTCTCAACTTTTAAGAAAAAGACGAATCTGCAGAAAAAAATACTCAGATTTCCAGGAAAATACAGATTTTGAACTAAAAGTGAGTTTATCGAAAAAATAAAGATGAATTTTCAAAGAAAATATCAAAATTGCAATTTTTTTAAATTTATTTTTATTTCTGGAATTTGGGGTGATTTTCGAAATTTTCAAAAACAAAACAGGATTAAAATAAATCCGAAATTTTAATAAAAAGATCGAAGTCTCGAGAAAAAATCGAAATTTCCAGAAATAAAAACGCAAAAACAGCAGAATTTCCAAAAAAAATGAAACTCGGGAAAATCGTCGAAATTTTGAAAAAAGCTTTAAAATGGAGTTTCTCTTGACTCCCTAATTGCATCAAAATTTTGAAAAAAGGACGAATTTTGAGAAAAAGTTGAAATTTTTCGAAGTTTTTCTCAACTTTTAAGAAAAAGACGAATCTGCAGAAAAAAATACTCAGATTTCCAGGAAAATACAGATTTTGAACTAAAAGTGAGTTTATCGAAAAAATAAAGATGAATTTTCAAAGAAAATATCAAAATTGCAATTTTTTTAAATTTATTTTTATTTCTGGAATTTGGGGTGATTTTCGGAATTTTCAAAAACAAAACAGGATTAAAATAAATCCGAAATTTTAATAAAAAAATCGAAGTCTCGAAGTCGAAATAAAAACGCAAAAACAGCAGAATTTCCAAGAAAAAATGAAACTCCGAAGAACCGTCGAAATTCTGAAAAAAACTTTAAAATGGAGTTTCTCTTGACTTCCTAATTTCATCAAAATTTTGAAAAAAGAACGAATTTTGAGAAAAAGTTGAAATTTTCCGAAGTTTTTCTTAACTTTAAAAAAAAAGACGAATCTGCAGAAAAAATACTCAGATTTCCAGGAAAATACAGATTTTGAACTAAAAGTGAATTTATCGAAAAAATAAAGATGAATTTTCAAAAAAAATATCAAAATTGCAATTTTTTTAAATTTATTTTTATTTCTGGAATTTGGGGTGATTTTCGAAATTTTCAAAAACAAAACAGGATTAAAATAAATCCGAAATTTTAATAAAAAGATCGAAATCTCGATAAAAAATCGAAATTTCCAGAAATAAAAACGCAAAAACAGCAGAATTTCCAAGAAAAAATAAAACTCGGGAAAATCGTCGAAATTCTGAAAAAAACTTTGAAGTGGAGTTTCTCTTGACTCCCTAATTTTATCAAAATTTTGAAAAAAGGGACGAATTTGAGGAAAAATTGAAATTTTCCGAAGTGTTTCTTATTTTTTAAGAAAAAGACGAATCTGCAGAAAAAATACTCAGATTTCCAGAAAAATACAGATTTTGAACTAAAAGTGAATTTATCGAAAAAATAAAGATGAATTTTCAAAAAAAATATCAAAATTGCAATTTTTTTAAATTTGTTTTTATTGCTGGAATTTGGGGTGATTTTCGGAATTTTCAAAAACAAAACAGGATTAAAATAAATCCGAAATTTTAATAAAAAGATCGAAGTCTCGAGAAAAAATCGAAATTTCCAGAAATAAAAACGCAAAACAGCAGAATTTCCAAGAAAAGATGAAACTCGGGAAAACCGTCCAAATTCTGAAAAAAACTTCGAAATGGAGTTTCTCTTGACTGATTTATTTTATTAAAATTTTGAAAAAAGGACGAATTTTGAGAAAAAGTTGAAATTTTCCGAAATTTATCTTGACTGCCTACTTTAATCCAAATTTTGAAAAAAGGACGAATTTTGAGAAAAAGTTGAAATTTTCCGAAGTTTACCTTGACTGCCTAGTTATTTCAAAATTATGAAAAAAGGACGAATTTTGGGAAAAAAATTGAAAGTTTTCGAATTTTCTCTTGACTGTCTGATTTTGTTAAAATTTTGAGAAAACGACGAATTCTGAGAAAAGGTTGACATTTTTCGAAGTTTCTCTTGACTGTTTGAACCAGAGAGAGACCCCAGCCCTTCCGTAAGTGGTGTCAGAAAATGTTTAATATTGAAATAAACGTAGAAATTTTCAGGAACAAGTTGAAATTTCCAGAAAATTGACATTAAACTTTAAACAGTTACAATTTTTAAGAAAAATTCTCAGAATTTTGGTGTTTTTACAAACAAAATTCCAATAAATCATTTTCCTGCTAAATATTTATAGCTTTTTAACAAAAAATCGACCAAGTTTCTAGGAAAAGATAAATTTTGATAAACAAACCGAAAGCAGAAAGTCAAGATTTCAGAAAAGTTCGAAATTTTCAAAAAAATACAAATTTTCAATTCTCAAAAAAAATCGACGAGTCTTAAAATAAAAATTTGAAATTTTCAGATAGTCGGATTCTCATAAAAAAATTTTAACATTAAAAAAATTTCAAATGAAATAGACAAATTTTGTGAAAAACGACGAATTTTGAGAAATAATTCAAAATTTGGAGAAAATGAAGGTATTTCAAGGTAAGGACGAATTTTGAAGAAAAAATGGTATTTTTTAGAAAAAGTCTCCTCAGCTGAACATAAATTTTTGTTTAAATGCATGAACCAGCGGAGAGAGGGGGGGGGGGGCAAGCGCCCTAGCCTTCGTCATAATCTATTACTTGTAAAGGAATTGTGTATACAAAAAAATTTAAGAACTCTGGACTTCTTGCTAATTTTTTGACAAGAATTCTTGCACTTACTAAAAGAACTTTTTGTCTTGTTCTTGCTCACAAGTTTCTTGTCTTGTTCTTGCAGTAAGACAATGATAAGAAAAGCAAGACAAGAAGAAGAAATTCTTGAAACACTAGCGACAAACGAAGAGAGAAATCAATCTATGGTTTCAACTTTAACTTCGACTATTTCATTTCGGTGCTTATAATCGACAAGAGAAGAAAATATAATTTGTTTACATCTTATTACTGTAGCGAATCCTTTTTGGGACATAAGACCATCAGGACATAAATGAAACGAGAAAAAAATCCTTGGCCATTGCACGTCAAATTAACGCAGATATTAATTCCAATACGTTGCAACGTTAACTACGACCGAAATAAACAAGCAAACGCATAATCGGACATAATTGATAAACAATTGCAAGGTCCAAGTCCTGCCCTAACGTATTATCCTGTGCGCTCGTCCTTTGTATCAAACGGATGTGGTTTGCTTCACGGGTCAAAGGGACCTCTGCTCGCAGACGTGCATTTAATTACATTTTTATTTTCACGGCTTTATATGAAATGCATTCGCTGTCGAATTAAATCCAACCGAGTACGAAATCGAATTTAACGTCGGGTCGTTTCGTTTCGATGAATGTCGTTCTTGCTTTTTATTTCGTTGCGCATCATTTTAGTTAATTCTTCGGACAATTTGCTTACGGTTTTGTGTTTTTATTGAATATAAATACTAGAGACCTACCCAAGTTTGGTTTCAATTCTGGTTGGAATGTGTCAAAAAATTTGAAATTGTAAGACGTAACCTAATAAACAATGAATAAAGCTATCATATAACGCCAAATACTTCGAAATATCACTTCGGAAGTGGAACAGATTTATTATTGTAGATTTTTACGTTGCAGGGATAATGGTGGATGCGCCGGGAATTGTTCAGCGACAGGTGAGAACTTACAACGAAATTGGATGCCGACGGACGTCTGCAATAGATATGTGGGTAACCGACGTCAGAGGCTTTCTCTCATCCCTTGCAATCACAGTAATGTCGAAACCATGTTGTCTCTGCGTTGGCAACTTGTTTAATCCCCCGTCGAGATGAACCCTGGCCCTGGTCCTATATGCCGTTCTTTTTCCTCCTCGTCTCTCGATGAATTACAATCTACAATTTCAACTAGTCGTTAATTATATTAGCGGATGTTTTGGCACAAATGTGTTCAATGATGAGATATTTTTACTTATTGACTGGGTAAACTTTTCTGCAACAGTTGGAAATATTTCAAAATTAAAACAATTACAAATTTACATAGAAAATCTTTCTTTTTTCTTCTAATAATCGATTAAAACTTTCCATTATTTATTTCATCTGTGCAATTTGTAGTTATATTTCCTGTTAATATAATGAAAATTTATACGAAGAGCCGTGAATGTTGCCCTTGAATACTTAAAAAATTCGTAATAATCACTTTCTTGAAATACACAGATTCGAAATTTGTTAATAAGATCAAAGTATTGAGTCGAAAGTTAGAAAAGAAGATCATTTCAAATTTGAAGTCAAAATTAAAGGGAAATTAAAACATTATAGGGTAATGGTACCAGTAATTATGTTCGCCCCAGTAGTTGTCATGAAACATATTTTAAAAAAAAATTTAGATAATGCTTCGTTATTTTATAACTCTTACGATCTCAATCAGTCCCCATATGTATTAGCAACAATTTGAAATAAAGTTTTTAATGGTAATAGCCCATACAAACGCGTTTCCAAACAAAACAGTACATCAGTTCCTTGTCCAAAATATTTTGTTGTGATTCTTAGCAGATTTGTTAAGGTAGATTGAAATAATTTAGCTGAAATTTCAGCAGTTTTTTTGTTATGAATGCAAATTTTTTTACATGGAAATGAAGTATGTTTGATAGACTTTGAATTAAAATATTTTTTGTAAAACTGTCATTAAAATTGACATTTTTAGTTCATTGATAAGTGAACTAAAAATTGACTTTTATAATGACTCGTATCAAAAACACTTTTAACACTAGTGCGAAAAATTTTTTTCGCACTAGTGTTAAAAGTAAATATGGCAGTGTTTCCCAAACTTTCTTTGCCCTGACCCGCTTGTTTTTAATATTTCCCCTGCGCGACCCACTAAAAGCTGTTTTAATTATATTTTAATGTATAAGAACTAATCATTTGTGAGTATGAAGACAATTCTGCAACCTGGTATTTTATTTTTGTGGCCAGGTGCCGGGTTGTGACCCACTATTTAGGAAACACTGATATATAGCGATATGCAATATTAAATAGAAAGCTGTACTGGTAAAATTAGAAAGATTTTTTTTTTGGTTGAACGGACTGGTCCTTGATTATTGTGTAATATTGTTTCCAAACATTAAAACATATTCAAATAGTTATAAATTATTTATTTATAACATTAATCTTACTATTACAATCTGAACGGTTACTTATTTTAGGTTTCCTGAAAAGTAATTGCAGAGGTATTTATGCTAAGTAATCCATGCAAAAACCAGGACGGATGTTGCTTTTAGTCTTCACAATATAAAACAAAGATTTTTCAATATCATCCAGTGTTAATTTACAAAATTCTTCAAAAATTGACGCAACTTTTTACTACATATTTGGTGTCTGGAGCTTCATTGATAAATTAGAATTTCCTTCGGCGTTAACCAAAAATATATTTTAAGTGAAGTTATTCGCTAGATTCTTTATTTCATACCATCATATTTTTATTCTGGAGCAATAAATCTCAGTTGATGTATTTGTTGTTTCTTCAACATCTGGTGGAATAATAAAATTGCTTTAATTTCCAATCTTTTCTTCAAAAATTCATGTTTATTAGCCATAAAATTTACAATATTTTAGGACAGGTTCAATTGTGGTTACTAATAAACATTAAACAACAATTGTTTTACTTAGTTACACTCTGTCCAATACCTGACTTGATTGTCAGATGTAAATGTCAAATATATAATTCAACACACAAAGAATAAATCTAAAATTCAACCCTGGGGATAGCATTTTCTCTTTTAATTTAACAGTTTTACAAAAAATATTGTATGATACACTTGTTAAAAGTGATTTTATTTTGTTCGTGGGGTTGCTCCACTCGCTACGCTCGTTCCGCAATACTCCCCACTCACAAAATAAAATGTCACTTTTAACACTTGTATCATAAATAACTATTTAGGATTGTAATAAGATTTTAGTTATGAAAAATTTTGTTGTGACAATTACTGGATTAAATAAACTAAAATAATCCAGTAATTGTTACAATTTGGATAACTGACTATCAGTAGATCTCTCAGTGACAATTTTTGTTTTAATATACAGAGGAATCAGCTTTCGTTGCAACTGAAGCCTGCACACAATGGATGACATATTCAAGGACTAATAAAACCTGTAAAGTACCCAGAAAGGCACCACTTAAATATAAAGTTTTTGAGAACATTAAAAAAGAAAAAAAAATATATATATATATATTACAAGTAGGGGTTTTCCACCTAAAAGAGAGTATTTTACACTGACAATTTTGTGAATTGGAGTGAACTCAGGATGGCATTGGCAACAAACCAAAAAGGAATAGCTACAAATTTTTTAAAAGTGACATCCCTATTTCACTCATGAGAATGCGAATTCCTCTTTGGAGTTGAAGATGTTAGAACAGTTTTAAAAATAAAGCGACGAAAAAATCGATTTAGAAAAGAAGCACAATCACATCTCAAAAATCGATATTAGTTGTAGATACCAGTGTCCAAAATCCTGTGGGCAGAGGCGTCCTTAGAAATTGCGAGGCTCCGGGCGGGTAGATTTTTGCGAGGCCCTTGTCTTTGTGGAATTGGTTTTAATGATGACGCTTGACGAGAAATGCAAAGTTATAAATAAATAAATTTATAGTTTGAAAATTGTTTATTGGCAATTAAGAAAAATTAATATACACAAAGATAAAAAATTATCAATCATGATAAATTATGGTGCATTAATGTCTTAAAAGAGTCAGGGATTCAGAAATGATGTTTGGAGCTTTTTCTAAGACTAAAATCATTAATTAAAATCATAATAATTTAACGAATGAGCTACATGATTTTTAATTGAAATAATAGCAAGAGCTGAAAGTAGGGATGCACAGGATATATCCATGTATCAAAAACATTGATATTTTCGTTTCGATGGTCGATATTTTTTGTATCGACACTTTCGTTCCTATCTCTCGATGGTATCGATATACCGTCGATACCGTTTTGAATTTACTTCACCGATATTTTTTCGATGTATCATCGATTGGTGAAGTAAGTTTAAATAATTTTACTTTTTCAGCGGTTAAAATTTATTTAAAAACTATTTGATATGTCACTCGATCGCATTCACCATTTCACGGCCACTACTTTATTTAATTTGTTTAAATAAATCGACTTATTAAATATGGCTTTTTTGAAATTTATGCGTTTTTAAATTCAGTCCGTTTTTAAGATTTCGACTTTTTTCAAATTTTTGACTTTTATAATTTCGACTCTTTTCAGTTTCGACTTTCGACGAAAATTTCATATTTTTTTCAAAATATTACCTATTTTGAAAACTTCCACTCTAACAGAAAATTTTAATTTTCACCGTTTTAAAAAATTTGATTTTTTAAACAGTTCAATGTCTTTAACTTCTTGTTTTCAAAATTTCAACTTTGCTCAAAAAATCGAAATGTTCCAGTATTTTTTAATGAATTTGTGTATATACGATTTTATTTCCAAGTTTTGAATTTCTTATCAAAATTTCGACTTTTTCAAATATTTCGCTTTAAAATTTTTTCACATGATTTTCAACTATCCAAAATTACGACTTTTTCAAAATTTCTTGAAAATTTCGACTTTTTTTAATCCTTCGCTTTTCAAAATTCTAGATTTTTTGGAAAGCTTGAGACCGAAAATTTTTTAAAATGTGCAATTTTTTGAAAAATTGTATTTTTTCAAAACTTCGATTTTATTTCAAAATTTAGACTTAATTCAGAAAATTTCGACTTCTCGTTAAAATTTAGGTCTTTTAATACTTTCGACTTTCAGAATTTTGACTTATTTTTTAAATCTCTTTTTTGTTTTTTTTTAATTTTGGCTTTTGAAAATGTAGATTCTATTTTCAAAAATCCAGACTTTTGAAAACCTTGATTTTTTGAAAATTTCGACGTTTTAATCAAAATTCCCCTCCAAAAATTTTTACTTTTCTAAATTTAATCTCTTTTTAAATTTCAACTTTTCCAAAAAGTCAAACCTTTTTTGAAAACTTTGGATTTTTATTAAACATTTCTTTCAGATTTTGACTTTATTCGAATAGGTCAAGTTGTTTAAATCGAGACATTTTCTAAAAATATCAACTTTTTTGATATTTTGAAATATTTCAATTTTTTTGATACTTTCGCTTCTTTTTAGGGTTTTCAATTTTTTTTTATAAAGTTCAACTTATTTCAAAGTGACGACTTTCTGCAGCTTTTTTTAGATTTTTTTTTAAATTTCAGCATTTTTTTCAAAATTCCAATCTTTCTAAAAATATTTAATCAAAAATGTTGACTCTTCAAAAAAATGACACTTAAATTTTGTTTTTTTATTTTAACTAACAAAAATTTTCTGCTTCTCAACATTTTTACTTTTCTTTTCTAGTTTATTTAAAAGTTTAGAATATTTTGAAAGTTTTTATTTTTCTTCAATATTTAGGCTCTTCCAAAATTTCTGTTTTTTTTTTAAATATAACCGAAAATCCTTCATTTTTAAAATTTTAAAATTTTTTTTAAAATTTTGATTATTTTTGAAATGCAAATTATTTTTCAAAATTTAAACTTTTCTAAAAGTTTTTTTGAAAGTTTGTTCATTAAAAGTCAAAATTTAGAGAAATAGATAAATTTTAAAACAAGGTCGAAATTTTTAAAAGTCCGAAATTTTGAAAACAGGTCAAAATTTCGAAAAATTTCGAAATTTTAATATAAACATTAAAAATTTTAAAAAAATGGAGGTGTTTAAAAAGAAGTAGCAAGTTTCAAAAAAAGTCGAAAAGAAGTTTGAGAAAATCGAAATTTGCCAAAAAAGTGGACATTTTTTTAAAAATTTAATCAAAAAATAGAATATTGAATAATCGGGATTTTCGAGGAGATTCTAAACCAAAAGTCTGAAACTGAAAAAAACAATGAAAATTTGAAAAAATATCGAAACATCAATAATGTTAAGATTTTCAAACAAAAAATCGAAATTTTCGAAAAAGAATTTATTTCTAATATTTCAAGATTTTCAATAAAGTCGAAATTTTTGAAAAGATCAAACCTTTCAAAAATCGAGGTCGATATTTTAAGTAAAAAATGTGAAAATTGAGAAAAAATCAGAAATCTTAAAAAAGTGCACATTCTGGAAAAATGATTCTGAAATAAAATCATAAAAATATTTCAACCTTTTAAAAAGCTCAACATTTTCGAAAAAATTTTAAAAACTGAAATTTTTATAAATAGTTGCAGTTTTCGAAGTTTAATTTAAAAAAAAACGAAGTTTTAAACAGAAGCAAGAGTTTTTTATTAAATGTCGAATTTTGAAAAAGTCAACATTTTAAAAAAAGTCGATAACTTGAAATAAGTAAAAATTTGTTTTAAAAAGTTGGAATTTTGAAAAAAGGGAAATTATGAGATGCGTACCTCACTGGTTGAGAAGTAATGCTGTATGGGATTGGATTTATATGATACATCAAATATCGAATAAATTTACCGATGTATCAAAACATATCGATATATCTTTTTTGATACATTAATTGAATACAGTATCGATGTTTTAAAAACTTTGTGTCCTAGATGAAAACCGATCTTGTGTCTTTTTCAGACATAAAAATAGTTAATAAAATTGCAAACCGTTTTTTACTGATTCACTCTTTACTATAGGAATTAATTATGTTACATTATTTACCTAAGATCTAATATTATCATTTATTTAAAGATAAATATTATCCAATGCAAACGGCCGCTCTAATATAAAAACATAAGCCGATGACAGTTGATAGGTAAAATGAAACACGGGAATTCCCTGAACGTAAACATGAAGAAAATGGAGGACCATCAGGTTTTGTTTAGCCCTTGCAATTGGCAGCACTTGTGGCACTGGTACAAAAAATTTCAACAACGTGAAACAGAAGGAAAGAAGCATTCATTGGAGTGAATGAGACAGATATCAGCGCGATAACTATCACGCAAGAGAGCAGCGAGTCGAGTTTTATAATGCGCGGCGTAAAGCGCGAAGTTCAAATTAACATTAGAATTAGTACACTATTGCACGAGTGTGCGAGGCCCCTGCAAGAGCGAGGCCCCGGGCGGTTGCCCTGCTCGCCACCCCCAAAGGCCGCCACTGCCTGTGGGCAAAAATAATTACCACAACCGGAATTATTAAAACAACGTACCTAATACCTATACATACACAAACACAAATTACCATGTGACACCTTTATTCAGCATAAAAGCTTATTAAAATGCAGTATAAATCCTGACTGAAATATGCAAGGAAATAAGAATAAATCAAGCTGGACAAGCTGGATGAAAAATCTTTCCACATTTCCATCGATTATTATTTTGGCTGAATCCTCAAAAAAGCGATAATGAAGGAGTGAAAATTATATTTTTTAAGAAAAAAAGATAGAAAACAGAAAATCTTAAGAAAAAGAAGAGAACACAAAATAAGAGAACTAAGGAAAATTTAAAAGAAGAGACATAAAAATAGGAAAAGTCAAACGTAAATAAATTCACATTCTACATATTTGGGTATTTTGGGAACATTTTGATGTATATTTAAACAATAAATAATCCTCCATATTGTACAACTTTTTTTTAACAACCTAACGATCCAAATTTAGTAACAATTACTGGAAAAGTGAATAACAATTATTGGTTATTGCACGACAATTATTGATTATTGCATGACAATTATTGGTTATTGCATTACAATTACTGGTAAAATGACACAAATAAAAATAATGTTATTAATAAAAATTATTTTTTTTTACAAAAAACGAATTGATAGTTTCATAGCAAAGAATCTAATCTTCCTCTTAGGATTTGGTGGCCCCTTGCCAGTTTTTTCGATATCAGTAATAAGTTAGAGATACGTCTAATAATGACAATTATTACTGCTGCCACTACCCTACGTGGGAATCGGAATTTTAAAAACACAAGTAAATATTTCAAAAAATAACTTTTTGTAAAACTGTCATTAAAAGTGACATTTTTAGTTCATCGATACGTGAACTAAAAATTGACATTTATAATGATACGTGTCAAAAATACTTTTAACACTAGTGCGATAAAGTTTTTTCGCACTAGTGTTAAAAGTAAATATAGCAGCGTTTCTCAAACTTTTTTTTGCCCTGACCTGGTTGTTTTTAATATTTCCCCTTCGCGATCCACTAAAAGATGTTTTAATTAAATTTTAATGTACAAGAACTAATCATTTGTGAGTATGAAAACAATTTTGCAACCTGGTATTTTATTTTTATGGCCCGGTGCCGGGTTGTGACCCACAATTTAGGAAACACTGATATATAGCAATATGCAATATTATTAAATAGAAAGCTGTACTGAAAAAATTAGAAAGATTTTTTTGTTGTTGAACGGACTGGTCCTTGATTATTGTGTAATATTGTTTCCAAACATTAAAACATTTAAATAGTTATATTATTTATTTATAATATTAATATTACCATTACAAGCTGAACGGTTACTTATTTTAGTTTTCCTGAGAAGTAATTGCAGAGATATTTATGCTAGTAATCCATGCAAAAACTAGGACAGATGTTGCTTTTAGTTTGACGCAACTTTTTGCTACATATTTGGTCTGGAGCTTCATTCAAAAAAATCTTGTACGCTTGTTTTAATACTTGCTTATATCCTAGTTGTTCTTGATTTGAAAACTAGCTTTTATCATAGAGAGATTCCAAAATTTAGAATTTCCTTCGACGTAAATCAAAAATATATTTTGAGTGAAGTTATCCGCTAGATTCTTTATTTCATACCATCATATTTTTGTCCCGATTTCTGGAGCAATAAATCTCAGTTGATGTATTTGCTGTTTCTTCAACATCTGGTGGAATAATAAAATTGCTTTAATTTCCAATCTTTTCTTCAAAATTCATGTTTATTAGCCATAAAATTTACAATATTTTAGGACAGGTTCCATTGTGGTTACTAATAAACATTAAACAACTTACAATTGTTTTACTTAGTTACACTCTATCCAGCACCTCACTTGATTGTCAGACGTAATTGTCAATTATGTAATTCAACACGTAAACAATAAATCGAAAATTCAACCCTAGAGGCAGCATTTTCTTTTTTAATTTAACAGTTTTACAAAAAATATTGTATGATACACTTGTTAAAAGTGATTTTATTTTGTTCGTGGGGTTGCTGCACTCGCTACGCTCGTTCCGCAATACTCCCCACTCACAAAATAAAATGTCACTTTTAACACTTGTATCATAAATAGCTATTATTCAAAAAAAAGAGTCTGGCACATTGACCATATTTCTTTGGATTTTGATTTGTCTAGACATTTCGAGCCTGTTTATGAACTCTTGTGAAAAATACTGAAATTCCAGCAAATTTCGAGACAAACATCGAAATATCGAGAAAGAAATTTAGAGAAATTTTGAGCTTCGAAGCAAAAGCAAATTTTTGAGTGTTTTATTTCGCTTGCTTTTTCATAAAATGTACATACAGTATCGGCCAGTACACTATTTCGGTCTGCTTGCCAATGAGAATAACAAAGCAAACTTCTGGTATGAGGCAAGGCGGAAAGAGAAACTAAATCGGCAGAGATGCCACATGGTAATTCATTTATGTGTATCTCCTTCATTATGACCGGGATAAATCGCTTTAGCGCTTCATAATCTTCCTAGATTCAACAACTGGGAGAATGATAAGGGTACATGTGCAGCGCACATGTTACCTGGCACCGATTGGCATTATTTTTACATGGACTTAAGACTGGACCGAATCTGCATTAAATAAATCATCCACTATCAAGGAGGCCGCAACAACTTTTAAACTCAAATATTTCATATTTTTCCTTAAATTGTGACAGTAACCAGATAATGTTAGTCAAAAATTCGCGGAAAAACCGAAGTTTCTAGTTTTTTTCAATTAACTCTCAAAAAAAGTAGAACTTCAAAAAAAAATTTAAAATCTCTTGAAAAAAAAACGAGGTTTTGAGTTTATGCCAACAATTTAAGAGAAAAAGTAAAAATTTAAAATAAGAACTCGGAATTTTGCGAAAAAAAATTTAGTAAAATTTTAAAAATAAAGGAAAAATCTCTCCAAAAAGACAAACTAGCGTATAAATTTAGTTTTATTGAAAATAATAAAAAAGTATAAATTTAATACTCAGAATTTAGGAAATAACTTCCAGCTTAAAAAGAGGAATTTTAAGCAAAATTTTTGGATGGAACTCGACAAAAAGGTAAAACTTTTGAAAAAAAAAATTTTGAAAATGTTCGACACTTTGAGAACAAAATTGAAAATTAATCGGGAGTCCAAGCGCTACTTTGTTATACGCTTCGCTATCGGCCGAAGAAAAGTATTTTCATTAATTTTGCATAAAATAGGCCTTTTGTTAATTTATAAGGTTTCTAAACATGTCGTTTAAATTCGAAATCTGCTAATCAGTTAATTGTTAAACAAAAGCTACTAAAGTAATTTCCTTTTGTGGAGATCTTACGGCAAGATTAAGTTGTATACTTAATAGGAAAATTGCAATGTTTTTAGCTGTCATAACATTATAATTTAGATATTAAATAAACTATCTAAACTATTAAGAAATTAATTTTTTTAGGGTTTTCATGCTTTAAAGAATTAATAATTACCAGATTGATTATAACAATTATAAATATCGCAAAATTATAATCATATTAAGTATAGTTGCCATAAAACCTCAGCGAAGAAAAAAACATATTAGCAACTCTAATTTAATAATTATTATTCTACTTGGAATCTAAACGAAAAATCTTAAATTTTATGTAAAATCAATGAAACCATTTTTTTCCAGCAAAATTATTTTCTTTTACACGTTTAGATGATTTCGTCAATTTGTCAAATTTTTTAATTAATATTTAATAACATAATAAAAAAGAATTTTACTTGCTATGTTTTGGAATTAATTTCGAAAAACTGGACTGCTTTTTTCAAATCTTTATTTGTTAATAACAGCGGCAATTGCTTATGTGTCGATATTTAAATCCAGAAATTCCGACTTTTTTCTCAAAATGAATGAATTTCCAGAAAAAATAAAACTTCGGAGAAAATAATTAAAATTAACGAACATTAGTCGAATAATGTTGTATAAAATTTTATTTTTTCTTTGAAATTTGAAGTCTACATTTCAGATTTTAAAACTGTTATTTATCGAATTTAAATACAAACTTTGGTTGTTATTCCTGCAACTTTAAATTTATAAAGGAAACATTTTGTAAAAAAAGAAAAAAAATCGGAAAACAATTCGTTGAAAAATCAGAAATGTTTAAACAAATTTCTGGAGTTGAAAAATTAAAAATGAATTATGAATTTTCGACTTTAAACTCGAATTTTTTTTCAATTTTTAAACTCAACTTTCCAATGTTGTCGCAATTTTAAAATTGAGAAAAGGTTACTTTAAAAATTTGAGAAAAATTTGAAATTTTGATAAAAAAAGTTTCTGGAAAAATCAAAATTTTGGAAAAATTTTAAATGATATAAAAATAAAAAACCAGAGATTTCGAGTTAAAACTATTATAATTTTAATATTTTGAGAATAAATTTCAAATTCTTTTAGGCACTTTTACTTTCTTATAAAATTCCTAATTAGTTACTTCCAATGTTATTTATTTATTTTTTTACTTAAATTTTATATTTCAAAGTAGATTTTTTACATTCAATTCAAACTTTTAATATTGTTTTTGAAATTCGTTAAGAATGGTTTCTGAAATTTGGATTTTCAATTCGAACTTCCGACTTTTAAGTCAAAATTTAAAAAATAAGTTAGATTTTTGAATTCTATCATTTTTTTAAATGTTACACCCAATATATTGGTATTTTTCGAACATATTCAGGATCTGAAAGAACCTGAATATGTTCCATAAAATAACTGTGACAGCTGTAGGAATGTTATTTTTATGTCCAACTTTGACATTTCATATGTACATCCAGTGTGGCAAGTTTAAAAATTGTATCTTCACCATGATTCTGTTACACCCGATATATATAATGTTAATTTGGGAATATTTAAACATTTTTCCAGGATAAAATATACCTATCCTAGTGTAACGAAATATAATTATGGAATTTAGAATCTAAGGAAATTTTGTAGAAAGATATGACAAGGAAAAGCGGTCGCGATAATGAAACAAACGGCAGATAAGCGTTCCAGAAATTTCGGCAAACAATAAGCCTTATCTGCTGAAAACTTCTAGAACCCGAACCGAAGATCTATATAAAGGGGGTCCGGTTGGCTTTTCCTCGATCAATCAGTTAATCAGTCAGTGTAGTTAATTAGTGAGTTAGTAGTTAGAAGTCAATAAGTGAGTTAATTATTTAGTTGCAGTGTTCCGAGTTTAGTTTGGAAATAAAGTGGTTATAATTCACGGCGTAATAATCATTCGAACCGATAACCCGCAACACTACTAATGATCCCGCCATGCAAGGTACGTCTATACCATTTTTCGTCAAAATCCCTTTTCATAATTACGCCTTAAAAACCGAACAAACAGACAGACAAACACCTTCGACATTTATGTGTTAATTAAGATTACCAATATGATAAAGAGGCAGAATCTGATTTTGGACTTTGGTAAGAACAGTGTTTGTGCAATGCTTTACTAATCCATTTATTGTATCCCAAAGTTAAGTGTTGGATTGAGTTAACAGGGGCAACTGAAACAAATTGCATCGAGTGCGGTGCAAAAGGATTTCGAATGGCAGGAAGACGTGGGACGTGGGAGGCGAGAGAACAAGGAGCCAAGTGCCAGATTCTCGGCTTGTTGCTTTGATTCGATGCGAAGTTTCCCTAATTTACATTCAGGCGATGTTCGAGGCACCAGTCAATAATTGACAGTGATGGTTCGGGATGCAGGAATTTCAGGATCCGCTCGAAAGCGAAGTCACGTCCCGGAAATACGCCGAGGCTCAGCTAACGCATTAACAAGCTTTTTGCTGCAATCTGCAGTATCTACTTCTGATTCGATGTGGCGATTAAAATTCGTCCATAGTCGATTTCAGATAAATGTGCTTCAGAGTAGACATTGAAGTTCTAGAAACTTCAAGTTTAAGGGCGAAATTTCGAGTTTTTTTTCGAAATTTGGATGTTAATCTCGAAATATCGACTATTTTTTTCGAAATTCAAAGATTAAAGTCAAAATATCGACTTCAGTATTAAAATTTCAACTTTAATCTCGAAATTTCGACATTAATTTCAAAATTTCGACTTTAATCTCGAAATTTCGACTTTTTTCTTTAAATTTCGACTCTAATCTTCGACTTTATCTAGAAAGTTAGAGAAAAAAGTCAAAATGTTGGTTATTAAAAATTAAAATAACTGAACTGAATCCTGCTGCCAACTGTCTAGGAACCATACCTAACTTAACCTAATCGCAAAGTATAGGAATCTCCTAACACCGAAATTTCCAATGTTTTCTGAAATTTCAAAAAAAAAAAAGTCGAAGTTTTGAGTTTATCTGTGATCGAAATGTCGATATTAAAGTCGAAGTTTTGACTTTAATTTCGAAATTGCTAGCAAAACCTTAAAATTCCGAGATTAAAGGTGAAATTTCAAGAAAGGAGTCGAATATTCAAAAAAAAAAAGTCGAAATTTCAATTTTACTTTCGGAATTTCTGGAAAAAGGTCGAAATTTTTAGAATAACCTCGAATATTTTTAAAATCCATTTCTTTTTAACTTGATGTCTGCTCCACACCTTCGTAACTCTGATTTCTTAAGCCCGCAATTAAATATTTATTAAAAAACATCGGGAAAACATCGATGTATCGTTATCGAATACCGATGTTTAAGACATCGATGTTTCATTAAAAAAAATATCGTTTAAAAATCGATGCTTTTTTTAACCAGAGCTTCGAACCGGAACTGAACCGCAACCGAAAACCGAAAAAAACCGTTATTTTCGCCGGAACAAAAACCGGAACGAAACCGAAAAAAATATCGGTTTATTTCGGAATTTATATACTTATAATATTTTTCATTTTATTCTTAAGATTGAAATTTTTTTTGAAATTTCAATTTTTACTTCAAAATTGTACACAATTCCATGCAACTTTCATCTCTTCTTGATCTCTCATTTCTAATTAAATTAGATTAGAAACAAACAATTTTCACATTTACCACCCAAATAAAAATTTTAAGTTTTAACTTGAATCTTTTAACAAGATTTTCAATTTTTTCTTGAAATTTGCACTATTATCTGGAAATTACTCGAAATATTTCTTTTGTTCTTCTAAAATTTCGAGTTTAAAATGAAGAAAAATTCCTCTGTTGTATCTTTGGAATAAAGTAGTAGCATGTTTTTCATTGAAGCTGAAGAAACTCGGTTTTCCTTATAATTTTTTTGCAAACTCTAGTTTTTCTAAAAAAAATTTCTGGAATCTTTTTTTAAAAAATTCTTTCTTTGACTTTCAATTTCCTTTTCTTAGTTTGATACCTCTATTTTTTGAAGTTATTAATCACATTTTCGATTTTTCGTAACTTTTTTTCCCTCAAATTCCACTTTGATTTTAGTATATTGTAACGCAATGTAAATAGATGAAATAGGATTTAGAATAGAATTGTAGAATTTAGTAAATAAAAAAAGTTTCTAGAAGGTTCTGATAAGGGGAAAGCGGCCGCGATAACGAAACAAACGGTAGATAAACGTTCCAGAAATTTCGGCATTCGATAAGCCTTATCTGCCGAAAATTCTAGAAGCCGCGGGCCGAAACTATAAAAAGGCGGTCAGCTTTCCCTAGGGTCAGTCAGTTAGAGTCAGTGTAATTAGTGAGTTAGTTAATTGTCAATTGTGGTGATCCAAGTTGAGTTCAGTAATAAAGTGGGTCTTATTCGATAAGTGTAATCAATCGAACCGATAAGCGCGTAACATCTGGTGTCAGAAGCGGAATTATTCGTGGATTGTGCTTTATTACTCGAAACAAAATTCGTGCCAGGTGCTGCAGTTGACTTTATCTCGGACATTTTAAACTGTTAAATAATTATACGAAGCGCGTCAAGTAAAATCTTGAACATTCTACTACGCTTTATGGATACGAGATTAAAATCGGCCAAAATGGAACAACAAATGCAAGCGTTATTAGCTATTTTAAAGACCAAGCAGAAGAAAGACGACGAGAAAAAGAACAAGAGGAAGAACGAAGACGACAAGTAAAAGAACAGGAGGAAGAACGAAGATGACAAGAAAAAGAACAAGAGGAAGAACGAAGACGACAAGAAAAAGAACAAGAGGAAGAAGGAAGACGACAAGAAAAAGAACAGGAGGAAGAACGAAGACGACAAGAAAAAGAACAGGAGGAAGAACAAAGACGACAAGAAAAAGAACAGGACGAAGAACGAAGACGACAAGACAATGAAGAAAGACGACAAGAAAAAGAAGAAGAAGATCAGAAAAGGAATGCAGAAAAACAAGAATTGCATAGTCTACTAGCAAATATAACTGAAAAAATGGGAGTAGACGTTGAAAAAATGAAAGAACAAATTACAGGAATGCAAGAAGAGATTGGCGAAGTTAGGGAAGAAATTGGGGAAGTAAAGGAAAAATTCAACAGCGAGCTTCTTGATTTGGAAAAATGCAACAAAAAGGGAGATCAGCAACATAAAAAATAACATGAAAAAGTTGCTAAGTGGACAAAGCACACAACATGAATCCGAAAGTGTACCTGCTAGTTCTTCCCAAAAGGTAAAACCTCCGACCTATGATGGACAAATATCTTTTCAGGCCTACAGAATACAGTTCGAAGCTGCTGCCAGGGCCAATCGGTGGACGGAAGGCGAAAAGGCGACGTCATTGGTGGTATGCCTGCGCGGAAAAGCTCTGGAACTACTTCGAGCTCTATCTGAACACGAACTAGCTAACTATGAAGATTTAGTTAGGGCTTTAGAGCTGAGATTTGGAGACCATAATTTGCCAGAAGTCGCCCAGTCGCAACTACTAGTAAGGAAGCAGAAAAGTGATGAAACGCTGCAAGAATTCGAGGCTGACGTAAAAAGACTGGCTCATGCCGCCTATCCAACAGCAGCAACTGAATTTCTGGAACTTTACGCAGCTAGAATTTTTATAGAAGGAATAAGAGACCCAGAAGTCCAAAAAGTGATGCGCTTGTCAAACTTCCGTACATCGAGGGAGGCACTGATTAGAGTTCTAGAGGTTGAAGCTGCTTACAAGGTTTCGGAGTTAGAGGCGTCACGGAGAATAAGGAAGACCGACATCGAGGAGGTTGCGAATAACCCTGATCTTGCGAACATGAGCGCTAACATAAAGGACACGAACGCGAACATTAGTGCTAACATCAAGAAAATTGGCGCGAGCATCGGAGAACTGCTGGGAGCTCTTAAAGGTAGATCCAACCGAAGAAGCACGACATGTTACAACTGTGGCAGACCGGGGCACTACAAGAAGGACTGCAGGTCAAACCCCAAGAAGTCGACAAGCCCCACATTAAGAAGACAACATGGCGAGAAAGAGAACTCGCTAGTTAACATGAAGAAACCAGTCCCTAACATTCTTCCCATCAAACAAATAAAAAGGACCAAGGACGGTTTGGTGGTGGAAGCCAGTGGGGATGGAAGGAATGTACAGGCAACAGTGGACCCAGGAGTCAAGGTTACTGTGGCACGTGATACTCAAGCAATCCGTGACTGGCCGAGACCCAAAGATAGACATGAACTGAGGAGTTTTCTGGGGTTATGCACCTATTACAGAAGATTTGTGAAAGGGTTTGCAAACATCGCTGCGCCATTACACCGACTAACCGAAGGGAGAACGCCGTACGTCTGGACTCCCGATTGTGATACCGCTTTCCGAAAACTGAAGTCCGCCTTGTGCACAAGCCCTATCTTGGCTTATCCTCAGCGAGATGGGAAGTTCGTGTTGGACACAGATGCCAGCAACGTCGGCATTGGAGCTGTGCTGTCCCAAGTTCAAGGCGGTGAAGAAAGAGTGATCGAATATTACAGCAAGATCCTGACGAAGCCGGAGAGGAACTATTGCACCACCAGGAAGGAACTACTTGCGATAGTGAAGGCCGTGGAACACTTTCACAAGTATTTGTACGGGCAAGAATTCCTCATCAGAACAGACCATTCGGCACTTTCTTGGTTACTGCGAATGAAGAACGCAGAGGGACAGACGGCTAGATGGTTGGAAAGGCTCCAGCAGTATCACTTTAAGGTGCATCATCGACCGGGACGACAGCATAACAACGCTAATGCTTTGTCCAGAAGACCTTGTGGGGATTGCAAATACTGCAGGCGAGTTGAGAACCATGAGGACATGGTCGATATAAGAATCACTTCTGTCCAGGCAAAAGGCAAATGGACTGTTGAAGGTCTTCGGGAGCTACAGAAGAGCGACGCTGATATCGGACCCATATTGGAATGGAAAGAAGCTGGAGACAGACCGGAATGGCAAGAGGTTTCCGACAGAAGTCCAGCTCTTAAGAATTTGTGGGCCCAATGGAAATCCCTCCAGGTCGAGGACGGGGTGCTGAAGAGAGCATGGGAAAGCGCGGATGGAAAGCGTGTCAACTTGCAGTTGGTGGTGCCTCAGGAGAAGATTCCACAGGTCTTGTGGGAGGTGCACAATGGGACCTCTGGTGGACACCTAGGGATGAACAAGACCCTGGAGAAGGTTCGAAAACGGTTCTATTGGGTTAACTGCAGGGAGGACGTCGAGCGGTGGTGTCGGAAATGTGTCACCTGTGCTGCATCCAAGGGTCCTCGTACGAGAACCAAAGGGGCCCTGAAGCAATATAATGTGGGAGCTCCATTTGAAAGAATTGCAATCGATGTGGCAGGACCATTCCCAGCTTCAGGCGAGGGAAACAGGTACATCCTGGTGGCCATGGATTATTTCAGTAAATGGTCTGAAGCTTATGCCATCCCGAACCAGGAAGCCACCACAGTCGCAAGGGTTCTTGTGGACAACTTCATCTGTCGATTTGGTGTTCCCTTGGAACTACACTCGGACCAGGGAAGGAACTTTGAATCGGGGGTTTTCCAAGAGGTATGTCGTCTTTTTGGAATAAGGAAAACTCGAACAACACCTCTTCATCCACAGTCTGACGGAATGGTAGAGAGATTTAACAGGACCTTAGAAGAACATCTTTCGAAGGTCGTTTCCAAACATCAGACAGACTGGGATCGACATCTACCACTGTTTCTGATGGCCTATCGCGCGGCAACTCATAAAACTACAAGTCAGACTTCGGCAAAAGTGATCTTCGGGAGGGAACTGCGGCTTCCGTGTGACTTGGTGTTTGGATCACCAAGGGAGATCCCCAAGGAGACGATGGGTTTCGTAGACGACTTGAGGGAAGCGATATTGGAGACGCATGCCCTTGTGCGGACGAAGATCAACTTGGCGACGGACCGGATGAAGACAAGGTATGACATAAATGCCAATCATGGTGGTTTCAGTGAGGGCGAGTTGGTATGGCTATACAACCCTCAGCGAAAGAAAAGAGTTTCGCCGAAGTTTACGCCATCTTGGGAAGGGCCGTACAAAGTGCTGAAGAGGATCAACGACTTGGTATACAGGATCCAGCGTAGCTCCAGGAGTAAAATGAAAGTGGTACACCTGAACAGACTATGCAAATTTGGTGGCGAAGTGACTGATTGGTACTGATCGGGACGATCATTCCTAAGGGGGAGGCAGTGTAACGCAAGGTAAATAGATGAAATAGGATTTAGAATAGAATTGTAGAATTTAGTAAATAAAAAAAGTTTCTAGAAGATTCTGATAAGGGGAACGCGGCCGCGATAACGAAACAAATGGCAGATAAGCGTTCCAGAAATTTCGGCAAACGATAAGCCTTATCTGCCCAAAAGTTCTAGAAGCCGGTGGCCACAACTATAAAAAGGCGGTCAGCTTTCCCTCGACTGAGTCAGTTAGAAGTCAGTGTAGTTAGTGGGTCAGCAATTAGTAAATAAGTAGTGAGTTACTGTTCAATTGAAGTGTGCCGAGTTAATTTAGTAATAAAGTGGGTCTTATTCGATAAGTGTAATCAATTCGAACCGAGAAGCCCGTAACAATATCAATTTTTTTTCGAATTCCCAAATTTAAATTCCTGCTGCCGATTTCCTAAATCTTCTAAAAATTCCAAAATATGATTTTTTCTCAAAATTTTCGCTAAAATCTCGCAGTTTCAAATTTAACCTAAAAATTTTTAAATTTCAAGTCAAAATTTTAGCAAAATATCCAACATGATATTTCAATTTAAAGCCGAAATCTTGGCATTGGACTCAACATTTTTACAGTAAACTTGAAATGGTGACATGTTAGAAAATGTATAACTTAAAGTTACAACAGTTTTGCTTACGTTAAAATAGTAATTTTTGTTCTGAAAGCTTTGATTTTTTCCTCAAGTCGCAACATTGTGATTTGTTTAGAATTTAAAAGTCAAAATTGTGTGTTTTCTTAAATATTATGTAATTACTTTCGCTAAACCTCTCGTATAAATTTAAAAATTAGGTCCTGTGCAAGTTCGACTCCTTGCTACTGGAACTTTTGTGTCAAAAATCTATTCTAAAAATATTAAATTTTTTCACAAATTTCACAAAATTTCGTCTTTAAAATTAAAAATTTGTTTTTGATCTTAAAATTTTAAATTTTTTATAGAAAACTGAACTTTAGAAATAATTCAAATTACACTTTTTGTGGAATTTTTTACTTTTATTCTTAAAATTTACATTTCCATTAAAAATTTCAAATTTTTGCTCAAAATGTTACCAGAAGATGGATTTCAAATGCAAAAGTGCTAACTTGAATTTAAAAATTTTATGTTAATTTTTATTTTGAATATTTATATTCGGAATCTCGAGAGTATTCAAATTGCAAAAAAAAGACAACATTTTTTAAAAAGTCTAAATTTTGAGGAAAAACAAACCTAATCTTTGACAAACGATTTTTCAAAATTAATCCCAAAATTTCGAGCCCTGAAAATTCCCCTCTTTTAAAATTTGACCTTTTTTCAAGATTTTAGCTTTTTTAAAGATTTCGTTTTTTTTGAAGAATTCGACTCTTTTAAACTACCTACTTTCAAAATTCGACTTTTTCCTCATTTCGAATTTTTTGAAAACTTGACACTTTTTTTAGAAAATTTGGCACTTTTTTGAAAAATTCAGCTTTTCTTCGAAAATTTTGTTTTTTTTGGAAAATTGCTGATTTTTTTGAAAATTTCGTTTTTCATGACAATTTTAGCTTCCTTAAAAATTTCGACTATTTTGAAATTTCCATCTATTCAAAATTTCGATTTTCTTGACGTTTTGTTTTTTTTTGAGAATTTCGACGTTCGTTAAAAATCTCGACTTCGTTGAAAAATTATGAATTTATTTTAAAAATTTAAGACTTATTTCAAAATTTCGATTTTTTGAAAATATTGTTTTTTTTTCAAAACGGCGACTTTAGAAATGTTGAATATTTGAAAATCTCTATATTTTTTGGAAATTTGACTCTTTTTTGATATTTCGACTTTTTGAACGTTTAGTTTTTTGAAAATGTAACTTTAAAAAAATCTTTATATAAGAATTTGGACCTTTATTGAAAATCTAAACATTTTTTAAAATCCTCGACTTTTTTCAAAATTTCTCCATTTTCTAAAAATTACGACCTTTTCATAATTTTGACTTTCATTAACAATTTTAATTGTTTAAGTTTTAAAGTTCGAAATGTTGGCTCTGGACCTTCTTAGAATCTAAAAATTGAAACCTTTTTAGGCTCTCTTTAAAAATGTTTAGCTTTGACTTTTAAATCTGGAATTTTTTTTGATATGTTTGATTTTTTTTTATAAATCTAAACCTATTTTAGAAATTAAAAATTTGGACTTTTGTGAAAATTTGTTTTTTTAACTTTCGACTTTTGAAAATTTCAACTTTCATTCGAAATTTCCCCGTTTTTAAAAATTTGACTTTTTTCAAGAGTTTGATTTTTTTTTGAGGAATTCGTACTTTTTCAAACTATCTATTTTCAAATTCCACTTTTCCTTAATTTCAAATTTTTTGAAAACTTTGACTTTTTGAAAATTTGGAAATTTTTAGAAAATGAAGCACTTTTTTGAAAAATTTCTATTTTTACGACAATTTCGACATCTTTCAAAATTTCAGCTTTTTTAAAAATCCCACATATTCAAAATTGTGATTTTCTTGAAATTCTGATTTTTTGAAAGTTTAGACTTTCGTAAAGAATCTCGACTTTATTGAAAAATTAGGAATTTATTTTAAAATTTTTGACTTTCAAATTTTCGATTTTTTTGAAAATATGGACTTTTTTTTCAAAACGACGACTTTCAAAATATGAATGAATATTTAAAAATTTCTATATTTTTTCTAAATTTCACTCTTTCTTGATATTTTAACTTCGTGAACATTTTGTCTTTTCAAAAACTAGTTTTATAATATTTGGAAAATTTGGATCTTTGTTGAAAATCATAACTTTTTTTTTAAATCTCCGACTTTTTTAAAATTTCTCCATTTTCTAAAAATTAGGACCTTTCAATAATTTCAAAAAAAATCAGCTCTTTTTCGAGATTTTGAATTTTTTTTGAAAAAATCGTTGATTTTTTTTTAAAAAACTTCATTTCTATGACAATTTCAGCTTCCTTCAAAATTTCGGCTATTTTGAAAATTCCATTTATTCAAAATTCTGATTTTTGGAAAGCTTCGACTTTCGCTAAAAATCTCGACTTTATTGAAACATTACAAATTAATTTTAAAATATTTGACTTCAACCTCGAAGCTTCGATTTTTTTGAAAATATGGAGATTTTTTTAAAAACGGCGCCTTTCGAAAAGTAGAATATTTGAAAAAGTTCTATATCTTCGAGTCTCTCTTTATATTTCAATTTGTTAAAAATTTTGTCTATTGAAAATATAGGTTTAAAAAATGTTCTGTTTAAACATCTGAACCTTTGTTGGACCTTTTTTTAAAATCTCCCATTTCGATTTTCATGACAATTTCAACTTCCTTCAAAAGCTGAGCTTTTTTGAAAATCCTTTTCAAATTATCTATTTTTTTTTATTTTTCTGATGGAACGGACTGGTCCTTGGTTATCTTCAAAAATTGAAATACAAATCTTGTCCGCGAAACCAAAAAAGGTTAAAAAACTATTCCAAATTTATATTTGTCAATTTCTTATAGTTCAAGTCTCAACTCATAATTTCGAGAAAAATGTCTGTAATTAAAGAACAAAAGTCAACATGTAGATAAAAAGGGTAAAGAGGTTGTTAGAGAAAAAGAGACAGAAAGACTAAATTTTGTTTAAAATTGTAAAAAAATTAATAATGAAAAATACCTACAAGTTTAAATTTAAAACTTCAAAAGAAAACAGTTAAAATATCAAAAAAAGCTAAATACATTACACAAAACTTTCAAAAAATTTTACTTTTTCTAGAAATTTTGAAGTTCTCAGCAACATTTCCAGGAACAAAATCGAATATTTGGGTTTAAGGTCAAGACTGAATTAGGGTAGAAAATTTGAAAATTTTTTTTCAAATAAATTTGAAGTTCTTTTTTTGAAATTGTGGCTGATCTTTTTTATTTTAGTTTATTTTTTTAATTTGATCTTTTTAACCGACAGTTCTAGAAAATACAGACGAAACAGTAAAAATCAATTTTATTAGAAAAGGCGAATCAAAGTCAAAACTTCGACAGAGAACCAAAATTATGAAAGAAAAAGGTCTCTCAAATTTTCGATTTTAATCGCCAAAGTTCGTATATTCTAGAAGTTTTCAACTCTAAGGTATATAATTTAGGATTTTTATGAAAATTCCGAGTGTAAATTTGAAATATCTAAACCCGAAATTCCGATTTAGTTTTTTATAAACTTTAGGTTTTTTTTGAAATTTAAACTCAAATTGAACTAAAAACTCAGATTTTCACCATGAAAATTTTAACCTTGAAAAATATAAAATAGTTTCCTTCAGTTTTAGGCAAGGTTGTAATATTAAAGTAAAAAAGACATCACATTTTCTAAATTATGTCCAAAAATCAATTTTCAAAAACTTTTAAAAATCAAAAAAATGAGTCACCTGGAACTGAACGGAAAACCGAAAACCGGAACGAAAACCGAAACTGAACCGATGCCCCAATACTTTGGTTCCTTTCTGTTAAACAAAAAAGCTAATAATATTGTAACAAAATGTAATTATAGAATTTAAAATGTAAGGAAATTTTCTAGAAAAATCTGATTTATTTATTTATTTATTTATTTATTTATTTATTTACTCGTTCCAACAGACTTAAGTCTATAGTGGAAAAATACCTACATACTTAAAAATATAGCATGATAAAAATAAGAACCTAATAATTTAAATGGTATTACATAAAAAAAAGAAAATGTATAACAAATAAAAAATCCTAATGAATAAAAATAACAGAAATAAAAATAAAATAAAATAAAAGGAATCCAATAATTTGGTGTACAGAATTAATATTAATTTATTGAATAACAATACTACGTAACTCTAAGTAACTGTCTTTTTATACGCGGAGAACTTAAATTGTCAAGAAATATATCTATATTTTGCGGAAGGCTATTAGACAAGCGAATGCATCGAAACAATGGGCTGTTATAATGGTGCAAAGTGGATGGGATAATATGAGAAAATGCCATGGGATAGCGTGTGTTAGGTCGCGGAACATGAAAGTCAATTTGTCGCAACAAATCCTCGGACCTTATTTTACCAGTAATAATTCTTTGAAAAAGTATTAAGCAGTGCATATTTCTGCGGCTGGTTAAAGGTACTTCATTGACCATATTTAGCAGCCACCAATAATCACAGTTCCGCTCTGGATAATTTCCATACATTTTAAAAAATACATATTTTGCAAATTTCCTATTAATTCCTTCCAGTAGATTGTTGTAATTTTCATAGTAAGGACTCCAGACCTGACAACAGTACTCGAGTTTAGACCTTACTAGCGAATAATATAATGCTTTTATACAGTGAATGCTTGTGAAGCCTCTCGTGTTTCTAAATACAAAACCTAATACTTTTGTGGCTTGCCTCCAAACTTGTAAAATATGAGGTATAAATGTGAACTGCGCATCCATAATAACTTCCAAATCAGTCATTTGGTGCATCTGTCAATAACTTGGCCCTCAATCAAATAATGACAATTTATAGGATTCTGAATCCTGGAGAAGGTTAATATTTTACATTTCTTTTTATTGAGTGCCAGTCCATTACAGTCACACCAACTTTGCAGAGAATCTAAATCATCTTGCAAAATAGAGCAATCATTTACGTTCGTTATTATTTTAGCAATTTTTAGGTCATCCGCGTATATAAAAGTTCTACAGTTTAAACCTACAACTACATCATTAAAGAAGATATTAAACAATAATGGACCAAGGTTGGAACCTTGTCCTACTCCGCTGGTTGGAAAGTAAGGGTTAGTTCTAAATCCATCGTATGACACAATTTGTTGTTTATTGGTTATGGTCGATTTTATTAAATTAACTAACGAGCTACTTAAACCAAATAGACGCAATTTCTTTAACAGTATACAATGATGAACTTTATCGAATGCTTTCGACAAATCTGTGTATATCGCATCAACTTGTAATCGCTTATCAAGAGCATTCGATACATATTGCGTAAATTCCATTAAGTTTGTAGTAGTCGATTTGCCGATTACGAATCCATGTTGTTCTGCTGTTAAATTAGAAAGACTTGGATGATTTAATGCATCATATATAACACACTCAAAAAGTTTAACGACATTCGACATCAATGCCACTGGTCTATAATTTTTTATATCCGCTCTATCGCCAGATTTGGGTATGGGTATGATGTATAAAGTTTTCCATTGGGTGGGAACCAAACAAGAATTTAAAATTAGATTAAAAATATGTTTCAATGGTAAGATCAGAAAATTGATGCAATCGACCATCAAAAAAGCCTGTAAATTATCGGTCCCAGTAACATTATTAGGTTTAATACGTTTAACAGCTTTTAAGATATCTACTTCACATATTGTATTCAAGCTTAGATTAAGATTGTTAGCTATCTCGACATCAACATTGAGAGATGGACAGCAATTTTGCAGACAGTACTCACACCGGATTGTACCAAGATCAACACACCCACTATCACAAGAATGATTGGGTCCTTGCGCAAAGGTTGAAGAAAAATAATCCGCAAAACCATTAACGATGTCTTGCTCAGCTGTCAGTATCCTATCATCATAAAACATGAGTCCAGGCATGGTAGCGCCTTTCCTTTTTTGGTTAATGAATGACCAGAATTTTTTGGGATGAGCCTGTAAAATATTTTCAGAATTCTGGATAAACTGCTGAAATTCGATTCGACATTCATATTTAATTTCTCTTCTTAATTGCTTCAATAAATTAAGGTGGTATAGAGATTTAGATTTTCTGTAAATATTCCAGTGTTTATTCTTATTATGGATTTTCTGAATTATGCTTTTGGTGAACCAAACTGGATAATTTTTCTGACCACCTTTTTTTGAACATAACGGTACGTGCTGCACATAAGGGAAAGCGGCCGCGATAATGAAATAAACGGCAGATAAGCGTTCCAGAAATTTCGGCAAACGATAAGTCTTATGTGCTGAAAACTTCTAAAACCCGAAAGGGAACCTATATAAGGCGGTCGGCTTTCCCTCAGGGTTGGTCAGTGTAGTCAGTTAGTGAGTTAATAGTTAGAAGTCAATGAATAAGTGAGTTGATTATTCAATTGTAGTGTTCCGAGTTTAGTTTGGAAATAAAGTGGATACAATTCACCAAGTGTTAATAATCATTCGAACCGATAACGTGCAACAGTATATTAATGTTTTCAAATGCAGAAGTGTGACATTTCTTAATGGTTTTCTTAAAATTCTAAGCTAATATAAATATAAATATTTTGGTTTGTTGTCGGTTGTTTTAAGGGTGATTTTTTTCATATTTGATGCCAATTTATCCTTAAAATAATCAAATATTTTGGGTCAATTCCTCCTGAAATTTTTAAATTGTTAATAATGCCAATAATAATATGACATTTAGACCGATTATCTCTACTAAACAACTCCTGAAGTATAGGCATACATTAATCATTAAAATGTTTAGGCGTGAAACCAGCTTTAGTTCTGGTGATTTTTTTGGTAATTTATCTAAAGGTTGATTTAATACTTTACAGTCCACTCTGATGGACATTTACCTGAATTGGACTGTACCTATTCCGCTTAGGTAACAGAGTTAGCGATCAATCAATCAGTCAGTCACAAAACGATGTTATACAAGCTTCAGTTGTTAATAATTCAATAAAGGAGTCGTCATAATATTCCGCTTAAATTGTTCGAAAAGCCAATAACATCCAATTGAATTAACTCTCATGTGTTTGGTTATGACGTACGTCAAAACAGAAAATAATCAAACAATGCGAAAAAGCCCTAGGGGCGGTAGGCGCTGTGTCAACAAATTGCACCGCCTCTGACACAATAAAACGCGAGGATATCGATGGTAGATTAAACCTGACGTTGCCAGATTAACTGTGCTGGTGCGTCGAGTTAGATAAAAATTTAGTTTTTTTTCTAGAAAGCCCCTTGAGCTGACTGAACGTTAGTATGTCAAGAAAATGTTACATAAATTGTTCGATGAATTAATAAAACAATTATACGAAATATTTAAAAATTTTCGATATAATTTAGGTGCTTGGGTATCTTTAAAAATTGAAATACAAAACTTGTCCCCTGAAAGCAAAACAGATTAAAAAACACAACAAAGGTTGCTCTAACGCCTTTTGACAGCCAAGCTATCATCTTCAGAGAGATATCCGAGTAGCCGAGTATCTCTCTGAAGATGACAGCTTGGCGAAACGCGTTAGAGCAACGTTTGTTGTGTTTTTTAATCTTTCTTGGTTGCAGGGGACAAGTTCTGTATTTTAATTTTTTAAATTTTCCACCTTTTCTCGAAATTTTGATTTTTTTGAAAATTACGTCTGATTTTCGAAATATCGGCTTTTTATTTAAAATTGGATTTTTATTTGAAAAATTTGACTTTTATTTTGAAAATTTTCTCTATTTAAGTAAAAATTCGGAAAATTTTCTGTTTGAAATAGCAAATTCTGACTTTAGAATCAAAACATTTAACTCGATATTTTCGTGCAAACATCAAAATTTACAAACATTTATTAATTTTTTTAAAGCTTTGATTTCAAGCTCCAAAAATACTTTTTCTGGAACTTTTTCGAAGTTTGGATTTTAGTCTCTACGTTTCGACGTTTTTTCTTTAAATTTGGAAGTTTAACTTGAAATCTCGACTAAAGAATCAAAATCTCGACTGAGTCTAAATCTCGATTAAAAATTCGAAATCTCGAATGAAAAGTCGAAATTTGACTAAAGAATGTAATCCTAAAATTCTCGAATTTTCGCGTTTAAATTTGGAAGTTTGTGAAATAAATATTTTGAGATGAACCCCAAATTTACAAAAACGAATTAAAGAAACATTATAAAAGAAATTTCACAAAGGTATCTTTTCTCTGTTTCAAAATTTTAAGTAGTAAAAATTCGAATATTTTGACTTTTTACTCCAAACTTCAATTTTTGGAAAAGGTTCAAATTTTGATATTAAGTCAAACTTTTCACAATTTTTTTAGTAGTTTTAAATTTGGTCTATTTCTACATGTTTTGAATTTTCGAAATTTCGATTTTTTTTTGTCAGAAATTCCACTGAAGTACAAATCTTGTTTCCTGAAACCAAGAAAGATTAAAAAACAGAACAAAGATTGCTCTAACGCGTTTCATCTTAAGAGAGATACTGAAATTCCATCAAAAATAAATAAATCAAAATTTCCAGCTTCAATTCAAAATTTTGAGGAAACAGCCAATATTTCGAAAAAAAAGACTCCAAGTTCATTGAAAAAAAAGTATTGTTCAAACTTTGCACTTTAGTCTCCGAAATATTGACTTCAAATTTGAGCATTTTTTCCAAAATTTTATGAATTTTTATTAATGGATTTCATTCTGATTTTTGGGCTTGCACTTTTTTAAAGAAATCCTTCAAATTTATGTCAACAAATTTAAGTCTTATAACGACATTTCTAAAATTGGTAAGTTATAAGTTTATTGTAATACTTAAGAATTTCTAATTTAAAATTGGAATTTTGGGAAAATTTGAATATTAGAGATTTTGCTCAGAACTTTAATTTTTGCGCAGAGTCGAAATATTAGCTTTGAACTCTAACTTTGGTTTTAAATTTTGAGTTTTTTAAGATTAATGACTTATCCTAAAATTGCGATTCTTTTTTTTCTCGAAATTTTAATTTAAATATGCATAAATAATATATGGTAGCAATTTTGATGACTGTCATAACATTTCGAAAAAGGACTAAAAATTTATCGAAAATTCACATTTTTATCAAAATTTTTTTAGTTTTGTTATTGATTTCTGTTCTATTTTTGAACCTTGGATTTTTTTGATGACTGACATAACATTTCGAAAGAGGACGAAAAATTTATCGAAAATTCACATTTTTATCAAAATTTTGTGAGTTTTGTTATTGGTTTTTTTTTCTATTTTTGAACCTTGGATTTTTTTAGAGAAAAACTCGAAGTTTATCATAAATTCTAGTCTAAACACAAAATCTCCAAAAAAAAAAAGGAAGTTATAAATTTCATAAATACGTTTAAAAATTTCGAGTTTAAGCTTAAAATCTTGTCAAAATTTTAAATATTCAACATGCATTTAATTTCAATTTTTGAGAAAGTAAAAATTTCTAAATGAAAGTGGAAATATTGATTTTTTCATTAACTTTAAATTCTCACTTTGAGTTTTAGACTTTTTCTAAAATGTTTACTTTTTTCTTCACTGTCTCCATTTTTTCTCAAAATAATAAAAATAAGAACATCGAGTTTATGCACAGAATTTTGAAAACCTGCCACAATTTATAAAATTCGAACATTTTCTAAACTCAAGTCAAATGATTTGATATTAATTTGGGGGCCTTTAGTGTTTTATTTCAAAAAATAAAAAAATATCGAAAAATTATTAGTAAATCGTTATTACAATTTTAATTTATCGATTTAGATTTTTTCTTCCTTCTCCCTCCTTTCCTTCTTCCCTTCGTTCTTCCTCTTCTTTCTTCCTTCTTTTCTTCCTTTCTTCGCCCTACTTCTACTTCCATCTTCTTCTTTCTTCTTTATTCTTCTTTCATCTCCTTCCTTTCTGTCAGCCTTCCTTCTTTCTTCCTTTCTTCTTTCTTCCTTTCTCAGTTCCTTATTTCTTTCTTATCCTTTCTTTCTTCTCCTTTCTTCTTCTTCCTTCTTCTCCTTCCTTCGTCTGCCTGCTCCTTCTTTCTCTTTCCTTGCTTCTGCTTCCTTCTCGTTCCTTCTTTTTCGTTCTTTTTCCTCCTTCTTCCTTCTGCTTCTTTCTCCTTTCTTTTCATTACTTCTACTTCTTCCTTCCTTCCTTCCTTTCTTCTTTCCTTCCTTCCCTCCCTTCGTTCCTTTTTTCCTTCCTTCCTTTCTTCCTTCCTTATTTTTCTTATCCTATCTTTCTTCTCCTTCCTTCTGCTTCCTTCTCCTTTTTTCTTGCTTATTTTCCTCCTGCTTCTTTCTTCTTTCTTTTCCTCACTTCTAATTTTGTCTCCTTTCTTTTCCTTAATTCTACTTCTTTCTTCTTCCTTCCTTCCTTTCTTTCGTCCTTTCTTTCTTCCTTCCTTCCTTGTTTCCTTTCTTCTTTCCTTCTCCTTCCTTTCTTATTCTTCCTATTTTTCCTCCTCCTTCCTTCTCCTTTCTTATCCTTTCTTCTCCTTTCTTCGTCTGCCTTCTCCTTCCTTCTCCTTTTTTGCTTCTCCTTCCTTCTGCTTCCTTCTCCCTTCCTCTTACTTCTTCTCCTTCCTTCGTCTGCCCGCTCCTTCCTTTTCTTTCTTTGCGCTTCCTTCTTTTTCCTTTTCCTTCGTTCTGCTTTTTTCTCCTTTCTTTTCCTTACTTCTAATTCTTTCTTCTTTCTTTTCCTTACTTCTACTTCTTTTTCCTTCCTTCCTTCCTTCATTCCTTCCTTCCTTTCTTCCTTCCTTTCTTTCTTCCTCCCTTCTCCGTCTTTCTCATTCCTTCTCCTTTCTTATCCTTTCTTCCCCTTCCTTCGTCTGCCTTCTTCTTCCTTCTCCTTCATTCTCTTTCTTTCCCCTTCTTTCTCCTTTCTTCTCCTTCCTTCCACTTCCTTCCTTCCTCCTTCTTTCCTTCCTTCCTTCCTTCCTTCCTTCCTTCCTTCCTTCCTTCCTTCCTTCCTTCCTTCCTTCCTTCCTTCCTTCCTTCCTTCCTTCCTTCCTTCCTTCCTTCCTTCCTTCCTTCCTTCCTTCCTTCCTTCCTTTCTTCCTTTCTTATTTTCTTCCTTCCTTCCCTCCTTCCTTCCCTTCTTAAATTCTAGTCTAAACTCAAAGTTTCCAAAAAAGGAAGTTATAAATTTTATAAATCTATTATTACGTTTAAAAACTTGGAGTTTAAGCTTAAAATCTTGACAAAATTTCGAATATTCAACATGCGCTGAATTTCGATTTTTGTAAAAGTGGAAATTTCTAAATCAAAGTAGAAATATTGATTTTTTCATTAACTTTAAATTCTCACTTTGAGTTTTAGACTTTTTCTAAAATATTTACTTTTTTCTTTAATGT
>CM053330.1:11060784-11090588 GCA_028583605.1 Dastarcus helophoroides | reverse complement strand
TTTTGGGAAAATAAATTAAAATTTTTTTTTTTAGGCACTTTTACTTTCTTTAAAATTCCTAATTAGTTACTTCAATGTTATTTATTTATTTTTTACTTAAATTTTATATTTCGAAGTAGATTTTTTACATTCAATTCAAACTTTTAATCTTGTTTTTGAAATTCGTTAAGAATGGTTTCTGAAATTTGGATTTTCAATTCGAACTTCCGACTTTTAAGTCAAAATTTAAAAAATAAGTTAGATTTTTGAATTCTATCATTTTTTTAAATGTTACACCCAATATATTGGTATTTTTCGAACATATTCAGGATCTGAAAGAACCTGAATATGTTCCATAAAATAACTGTGACAGCTGTAGGAATGTTATTTTTATGTCCAACTTTGACATTTCATATGTACATCCAGTGTGGCAAGTTTAAAAATTGTATCTTCACCATGATTCTGTTACACCCGATATATATAATGTTAATTTGGGAATATTTAAACATTTTTCCATTTTTCCTATCCTAGTGTAACGAAATATAATTATGGAATTTAGAATCTAAGGAAATTTTGTAGAAAGATATGACAAGGGAAAGCGGTCGCGATAATGAAACAAACGGCAGATAAGCGTTCCAGAAATTTCGGCAAACAATAAGCCTTATCTGCTGAAAACTTCTAGAACCCGAACCGAAGATCTATATAAAGGGGGTCCGGTTGGCTTTTCCTCGATCAATCAGTTAATCAGTCAGTGTAGTTAATTAGTGAGTTAGTAGTTAGAAGTCAATAAGTGAGTTAATTATTTAGTTGCAGTGTTCCGAGTTTAGTTTGGAAATAAAGTGGTTATAATGTGGTAATAATAAATAATAAAGTGGTAATAATCATTCGAACCGATAACCCGCAACACTACTAATGATCCCGCCATGCAAGGTACGTCTATACCATTTTTCGTCAAAATCCCTTTTCATAATTACGCCTTAAAAACCGAACAAACAGACAGACAAACACCTTCGACATTTATGTGTTAATTAAGATTACCAATATGATAAAGAGGCAGAATCTGATTTTGGACTTTGGTAAGAACAGTGTTTGTACAATGCTTTACTAATCCATTTATCGTATCCCAAAGTTAAGTGTTGGATTGAGTTAACAGGGGCAACTGAAACAAATTGCATCGAGTGCGGTGCAAAAGGATTTCGAATGGCAGGAAGACGTGGGACGTGGGAGGCGAGAGAACAAGGAGCCAAGTGCCAGATTCTCGGCTTGTTGCTTTGATTCGATGCGAAGTTTCCCTAATTTACATTCAGGCGATGTTCGAGGCACCAGTCAATAATTGACAGTGATGGTTCGGGATGCAGGAATTTCAGGATCCGCTCGAAAGCGAAGTCACGTCCCGGAAATACGCCGAGGCTCAGCTAACGCATTAACAAGCTTTTTACTGCAATCTGCAGACTTTTCTACTTCTGATTCGATGTGGCTATTGAAATTCGTCTATGGTTGATTTCAGATAAATGTGCATCAGAGTAGACACTCAAGTTCTAATTTTGTAGCGGCAACTAGGGATGCAAACGATGGTTCGATGTTTTGAAAACATCGATATATCGTTTGTAAACATCGATGTTTTAATATCGATGATAAAGCATAAGAAATATCGATACATCGTTCAGTTTACAAACAATGTTTGAAAAATCAATGTATCGCTTCGCGGCAGAAGTAGCGCCATCTGTTTGCGTAGAATTGATGGGACAAACGACCACCCAATTGTTTTTGGTGAGTCGTTTCTAAACATTTATGTTTTAACATCGATGGTAAAGCATAAAAAATATCGATACATCGTTCAGTTTATAAACGGTGTTTGAAAAAATCGACGAATCGCTTCGCGATAGAAGTAGCGCCATCTGTTTGCATAGAATTGAAGGGGCAAACCACCACACAATTTTGTAACTAGTCACCCGATTGCTGCAGTGTATATTTAACAAATTGATGATAAGATTGTATGCCGCAGGTATAAAACACAATTCTTTCAAAATTCATAGTTTAACTAATTTTATTTCGCAATCTATAAAACAACTCAAATTTTGAAAGAAAAATATTAAGAAAAGATTTTCAAGTGCTAACTTTGAAAACTAGAAAACATTAACTGAATTTGTTATAATTTTAATTTTGAATTTATAATTATTTATTTAGTATTTATTATTTTAAATATTCGAGCAAAAATAAAGATCTTATCTTTATCAACATTTCTAGTTTAAACTTCAAATTTTTAATTCCTTTGAGACAAACTTTTTTTCATATACTTTTTTCGAATTTTTAATTTTTTTAATTTCCTATTTTATTTCAAAACCTCTAGAAAAAAGTCCAAATTTTCAGAAAATTAGAAATAGACCATTTTCAAGTTTAAAATAAAAATTTCCAAATAAACACCAAAACGCAATTTTCAAAATTTCGACCTGAATTTACAAATCACAAATTTTTTAGAAGTTGTCAATTTTCAAGTAAAAAGTCTGAATACGTGATTCGTGCTTTACTTGAAAATTGCGTATTTTTGTAATTTCTGATTTTCCTCAACATCTCGAATTTTTTCCTAAAATTTTGTGCTACACCGAATCTCCAGATTTTAATTATATAAATTTTAAATTTTTCTCGAGAGTTACAATTTTTCCCAAACTTTGGAGTGTAATCTAGAATTTTATAAACTCGAAAAATGATAATTTGTTATAAATATTTGATGTGTTTTATCGTCGTTGCCGTGGAAAAATCTTCTATGTGCTGAAATGTAAATATTAAAGGAAAGCAAAAAAACATATCGTCGCTGCAATGGAAACATTTTTTTATGTGCATCTTTTTATAAAATAGATTCTTTTCGTAATCTGATGAGGATTGAATGTATCTTCCCTTTCAAATAAATAGGTTTTTTTTCTGTAAAATTTATATTTCAGCACATAGACGATTTTTCCACGCCAACGACGTTATGTAAATTTCGATTTTTTTTTATTTCCTTATTTTTTCTAAAAATATGTCGAAATTTCCAGAGAAAAAAATTAACAATATTAAAAAAAGTCAAATGAATCAAAAGTAAAAGTTTCAAAAACAGGGTTCTCAAAATTTCGATCCTAATTTCCAAATTTGAAATATTTGAGAGTTTGTCAATTTTTGAGTAAGACTTTTAATACCTACTACTAGAAATTGAAAATTTTTATCAAAATTGCATGCTTAAATTTGAAAATTACATATTCAGTTTTATATCCAATTTTTTTTGGAAATATTGAATCTGTCCTAAAATGTTGTATTAAACCAAATCTAACCTAACCTTACCAAAGTTTGATAGTTTGTGCCCAAAAATTAGCGCTTTTTCCCAAATTCGGAGTTTAGCTTTAAATTTTTATCGAAAATTAAAACTTTTTTTATAAATATTTGAGATTAAAATGGAAATTTTTAGAATTGTGTTTGAATTTTAAACTTTAAAGTTTTCCTTCAATGTAATTTTAATTTTTTCAAAATTTTAATTTCTTTTTCAAAACTTGGCTCTGAAAATTTCGATATTTTTTAAAATTCCAAAATTTGTTTAAGTATCTGAACATTTCACTTTTTGATAAAATCTTTCGAATTTTTTTTTGAATATTTCGGCGTTTTATTAAATTGTAGATTTTTTTTTTTTGAAAAGTTAGACTTATTTCAAAATTTAAACTTTTCTGAAAATTCAGATTTTTTTCAAATCACCTAATTCTTTCCAGATTTCACTTACTTTTGAAATTTGTAGCCATTTCTCAAAATTTCAAACTTTTTTTATATAAATTCTGATTTTCGGAGTAACATTTTTTTTAAATTAAGTTGGAACGTCTTCTCAAAAATTTTGTGTTTTTTTCAATTCTATTTTTAATAAAAAAATGTTAATTATTTTTAATTCAGCATCATTGAAAATTTTTCAATTATTTTTTGCAAATTTCGACTTTTTTAATTTTTGACATTATTTCGAAAGTGACTATTTTTTATATTTTTTGGCCTTTTTTTTGAATATTTTTATTTGGTTCAAAATTAAAATTTATTTTTAAATCTTCAAAAATTTCGCCTTATTTTTAAAAATTTCCCTTTTTTCAAATTTCTTTGAAAATTTTGCCTTAAATTTTTTTCAAAATTGCAACTTTTAAAATATTGAATTTTTCAGAATTTCCATGTTTTTGGAAATCTTATATCCAAAATTTTTGGAAAATATCGAATCTGTCCTAAAATCTTGTATTAAACCAAATTTTATTTCTGCAAACTTTGGTTTTTGACCAAAATTTTGATGTCTTAAAATTACGTTATTTTTTAAACTGCCAAAAATTGTAAGTTTCTGAATATTTCATTTTTTTTTAAATATTTTGGCGTTTTTTTAAATTGTGGATTTTTCCTTGAAAAGTTAGACTTATTTTAAAATTTAAACTTTTTAAAAATGTTAATTATTTTTAATTCAGCATCATTGGAAATTTTTCAATTATTTTTTGAAAATTTCGACTTTTTTAATTTTCGACATTACTTCGAAATTTTGAATACTTTATATATTTTCGACCTTTTTTGAAAACTTATTTTGTTTAAAATTAAAATTTATTTATAAATCTTAAAAAAAGTCTCATTTCTTTTGAAAATGTCCATTTTTTTAAATCTGTTTCAAAATTTTGCCCCAATATTTTTTACTATTTTTTAAAATTGCAACTCTTTAAAATATCGAATTTTTCAGAATTTTCAGATTTTTGGAAATCTTTATTGACAATTTTTTGTAATGAAAATGTCGATGTCTTTCTAAATTTCGACTATCAAAATTTTAATATAAAATTCGTCTAAAAATTTTTATTTTTTAGACGAATTTTTATTTTAAAATTTCAACTTTTTCAAAAATTGAAAATATTTTGAAAATTTCGTTTTTAAAAAAATTTCGAATCCTTTTGACAAAATTTTTAACATTCGATATTTTAAAAAATTTGGCCTTATTACTTTTTTAATAAAGGTTTAATCGTTATTTCGACTTTTTGTGAAAAGCAGAATTTATCTGAAAATATTAATTTTTGATAAAAATTTTAACATTTTTCAACATTTCCTGTTTTTATAAAATTTTTGAAGTGTTTTAAAATTTTGGCATTTTTATAAATTTCGACATTTTTAAAATTCACTTATTTTTGGAAATTCCAAATTTTGTATTCAACCAAAGTTAACATCAATTTCAAGTTTAAAGGTGAAGTTTCGAGTTTTTTCTCGAAATTTCGACTTTAATCTCAAAATTTCGACTTGAAGAAAAAAGTCAAAGTTTTGAGTTCACCTGTGATCGAAATGTCGATATTAAGGTCGAAAATTTAACTTTAAGCTCGGAATTGCTAGAAATAAGCTAAAATTCCGAGATTAAAGGTGAAATTTTGAGAAAGAAGTCGAATATTCAAAAAAAATCGAATACCGATGTTTAAGACATCGATGTTTCATTAAAAAAAAATATCGACGTTTAAAAATCGATGCTTTTTTTAACCAGGGCTTCGAACCGGAACTGAACCAAAACCGAAAACCGAAAAAAACCGTTATTTTCGCCGGAACGAAAACCGGAACGAAACCGAAAAATAATATCGGTTTATTTCGGTTCGTCGAATTTATATACTTAAAATATTTTTTATTTTATATTGAAGATTGGAATTTTTTTTGAAATTTCAATTTTTATTTCAAAATTGTACACAATTCCATGCAACTTTCATCTCATCTTCATCTCTCATTTCTAATTAGATTAGATTAGAAACATACAATTTTCACGTTTTCAACCTAAATAAAAATTTTAAGTTTTAACTTGATTCTTTTAACAAAATTTTCAATTTTTTCTTCAAATTTGGACTTTTATTTGGAAATTACTCGAAATATTTCTTTTGCTCTTCTAAAATTTCGAGTTTAAAATGAAGAAAAATTCCTCTGTTGTATCTTTGGAATAAAGTAGTAGCATGTTTTTCATTGAAGCTGAAGAAACTCGGTTTTCCTTATAATTTTTTTGCAAACTCTAGTTTTTCTAAAAAAATTTTCTGGAATCTTTTTTTAAAAAATTCTTTCTTTGACTTTCAATTTCCTTTTCTTAATTTGATACCTCTATTTTTTGAAGTTATTAATCACATTTTCGATTTTTCGTAACTTTTTTTCCCTCAAATTCCACTTTGATTTTAGTATATTGTAACGCAATGTAAATAGATGAAATAGGATTTAGAATAGAATTGTAGAATTTAGTAAATAAAAAAAGTTTCTAGAAGGTTCTGATAAGGGGAAAGCGGCCGCGATAACGAAACAAACGGCAGATAAACGTCCGAGAAATTTCGGCATTCGATAAGCCTTATCTGCCGAAAATTCTAGAAGCCGCGGGCCGAAACTATAAAAAGGCGGTCAGCTTTCCCTAGGGTCAGTCAGTTAGAGTCAGTGTAATTAGTGAGTTAGTTAATTGTCAATTGTGGTGATCCAAGTTGAGTTCAGTAATAAAGTGGGTCTTATTCGATAAGTGTAATCAATCGAACCGATAAGCGCGTAACATCTGGTGTCAGAAGCGGAATTATTCGTAGATTGTGCTTTATTACTCGAAACAAAATTCGTGCCAGGTGCCGTAGTTGACTTTATCTCGGACGTTTTAAACTGTTAAATAGTTATACGAGGCGCGTCAAGTAAAATCTTGAACATTCTACTACGCTTTATGGATACGAGATTAAAATCGGCCAAAATGGAACAACAAATGCAAGCGTTATTAGCAATGTTTAAAGACCAAGCAGAAGAAAGACGACGAGAAAAAGAACAAGAGGAAGAACGAAGACGACAAGTAAAAGAACAGGAGGAAGAACGAAGACGACAAGAAAAAGAACAAGAGGAAGAACGAAGACGACAAGAAAAAGAACAAGAGGAAGAACGAAGACGACAAGAAAAAGAACAGGAGGAAGAACGAAGACGACAAGAAAAAGAACAGGAGGAAGAACGAAGACGACAAGACAAAGAAGAAAGACGACAAGAAAAAGAAGAAGAAGATCAGAAAAGGAATGCAGAAAAACAAGAATTGCATAGTCTACTAGCAAATATAACTGAAAAAATGGGAGTAGACGTTGAAAAAATGAAAGAAGAAGTGAAAGAACAAATTACAGGAATGCAAGAAGAGATTGGCGAAGTTAGGGAAGAAATTGGGGAAGTAAAGGAAAAATTCAACAGCAAGCTTCTTGATTTGGAAAAATGCAACAAAAAGGGAGATCAGCAACATAAAAAATAACATGAAAAAGTTGCTAAGTGGACAAAGCACACAACATGAATCCGAAAGTGTACCTGCTAGTTCTTGCCAAAAGGTAAAACCTACGACCTATGATGGACAAATATATTTTCAGGCCCACAGAATACAGTTCGAAGCTGCTGCCAGGGCCAATCGGTGGACGGAAGGCGAAAAGGCGACGTCATTGGTGGTATGCCTGCGCGGAAAAGCTCTGGAACTACTTCGAGCTCTATCTGAACACGAACTAGCTAATTATGAAGATTTAGTTAGGGCTTTAGAGCTGAGATTTGGAGACCATTATTTGTCAGAAGTCGCCCAGTCGCAACTACTAGTAAGGAAGCATAAAAGTGATGAAACGCTGCAAGAATTCGAGGCTGACGTAAAAAGACTGGCTCATGCCGCCTATCCAACAGCACCAACTGAATTTCTGGAACTTTACGCAGCTAGAATTTTTATAGAAGGAATAAGAGACCCAGAAGTCCAAAAAGTGATGCGCTTGTCAAACTTCCGTACATCGAGGGAGGCACTGATTAGAGTTCTAGAGGTTGAAGCTGCTTACAAGGTTTCGGAGTTAGAGGCGTCACGGAGAATAAGGAAGACCAACATCGAGGAGGTTGCGAATAACCCTGATCTTGCGAACATGAGCGCTAACATAAAGGACACGAACGCGAACATTAGTGCTAACATCAAGAAAATTGGCGCGAGCATCGGAGAACTGCTGGGAGCTCTTGAAGGTAGATCCAACCGAAGAAGCACGACATGTTACAACCGTGACAGACCGGGGCACTACAAGGACTGCAGGTCAAACCCCAAGAAGTCGACAAGCCCCACATTAAGAAGACAACATGGCGAGAAAGAGAACTCACTAGTTAACGTGAAGAAACCAGTCCCTAACATTCTTCCCATCAAACAAATAAAAAGGACCAAGGAGGGTTTGGTGGTGGAAGCCAGTGGGGATGGAAGGAATGTACAGGCAACAGTGGACCCAGGAGTCAAGGTTACTGTGGCACGTGATACTCAAGCAATCCGTGACTGGCCGAGACCCAAGGATAGACATGAACTGAGGAGTTTTCTGGGGTTATGCACCTAGTTACAGAAGATTTGTGAAAGGGTTTGCAAACATCGCTGCGCCATTACACCGACTAACCGAAGGGAGAACGCCGTACGTCTGGACTCCCGATTGTGATACCGCTTTCCGAAAACTGAAGTCCGCCTTGTGCACAAGCCCTATCTTGGCTTATCCTCAGCGAGATGGGAAGTTCGTGTTGGACACAGATGCCAGCAACGTCGGCATTGGAGCTGTGCTGGCCCAAGTTCAAGGCGGTGAAGAAAGAGTGATCGAATATTACAGCAAGATCCTGACCAAGCCGGAGAGGAACTATTGCACCAGCAGGAAGGAACTACTTGCGATAGTGAAGGCCGTGGAACACTTTCACAAGTATTTGTACGAGCGAGAATTCCTCATCAGAACAGACCATTCGGCACTTTCTTGGTTACTCCGAATGAAGAACGTGGAGGGACAGACGGCTAGATGGTTAGAAAGGCTTCAGCTTTAAGGTGCATCATCGACCGGGACGACAGCATAACAACGCTGACGCTTTGTCCAGAAGACCTTGTGGGGATTGCAAACACTGCAGACGAGTTGAGGACCATGAGGACATGGTGGATATAAGGGTCACTTCTGTCCAGCCAGAAGACTAATGGACTGTTGAAGGTCTTCGGAAACTACAGAGGAGCGACGCTGATATCGGACCCATATTGGAATGGAAAGAAGCTGGAGACAGACCGGAATGGCAAGAGGTTTTCGACAGAAGTCCAGCTCTTAAGAATTTGTGGGCCCAATGGAAATTCCTCCAGGTCGAGGACGGGGTGCTGAAGAGAGCATGGGAAAGCGCGGATGGAAAGCGTGTCAACTTGCAGTTGATGGTGCCTCAGGAGAAGATTCCACAGGTCTTGTGGGAGGTGCACAATGGGACCTCTGGTGGACACCTAGGGATGAACAAGACCCTGGAGAAGGTTCGAAAACGGTTCTATTGGGTTAACTGCAGGGAGGACGTCGAGCGGTGGTGTCGGAAATGTGTCACCTGTGCTGCATCCAAGGGTCCTCGTATGAGAACCAAAGGGGCCCTGAAGCAATATAATGCGGGAGCTCCATTTAAAAGAATTGCAATCGATGTGGCAGGACCATTTCCAGCTTCAGGCGAGGGAAACAGGTACATCCTGATGGCCATGGATTATTTCAGTAAATGGTCTGAAGCGTATGCCATCCCGAACCAGGAAGCCACCACAGTCGCAAGGGTTCTTGTGGACAACTTCATCTGACGATTTGGTGTTCCCTTGGAACTACACTGGGACCTGGGAAGGAACTTTGAATCGGGGGTTTTCCAAGAGGTGCGACGTCTTTATGGAATAAGGAAAACTCGAACAACACCTCTTCATTCACAGTCTGACGGAATGGTGGAGAGATTTAACAGGACCTTAGAGGAACATCTTTCAAAGGTCGTTTCCAAACATCAGACCGACTGGGACCGACATCTACCACTGTTTCTGATGGCCTATCGCGCAGCAACTCATGAAAACTACAAGTCAGACTTCGGCAAAAGTGATCTTCGGGAGGGAACTGCGACTTTCGTGTGACTTGGTGTTTGGATCACCAAGGGAGATCCCCAGGGAAACGATGGGTTTCGTAGATGACTTGAGGGAAGCGATATTGGAGACGCATGCTCTGGTGCGGACGAAGATCAACTTAGCGACGGACCGGATGAAGGCCAGGTATGACGTGAATGCCAATCATGGTGGTTTCAGTGAGGGCGAGTTGGTATGGCTATACAACCCTCAGCGAAAGAAAGGAGTTTCGCCGAAGTTTACGCCATCTTGGGAAGGGCCGTACAAAGTGCTGAAGAGGATCAACGACTTGGTATACAGGATCCAGCGTAGCTCCAGGAGTAAAATGAAAGTGGTACACCTGAACAGACTCTGCAAATTTGGTGGCGAAGTAACTGATTGGTACTGATCGGGACGATCATTCCTAAGGGGGAGGCAGTGTAACGCAATGTAAATAGATGAAATAGGATTTAGAATAGAATTGTAGAATTTAGTAAATAAAAAAAGTTTCTAGAAGGTTCTGATAAGGGGAACGCGGCCGCGATAATGAAACAAATGGCAGATAAGCGTTCCAGAAATTTCGACAAACGATAAGCCTTATCTGCCCAAAAGTTCTAGAAGCCGGTGGCCACAACTATAAAAAGGCGGTCAGCTTTCCCTCGACTGAGTCAGTTAGAAGTCAGTGTAGTTAGTGGGTTTGCAATTAGTAAATAAGTAGTGAGTTACTGTTCAGTTGAAGTGTGCCGAGTTAATTTAGTAATAAAGTGGGTCTTTATTATTTTTACAGTAAACTTGAAATGGTGACATGTTAGAAAATGTATAACTTAAGTTGCAACAATTTTGCTTACGTTAAAATAGTAATTTTTGTTCTGAAAGCTTTGATTTTTTCCCCAAGTTGCAAAGCTGTGATTTGTTTAGAATTTAAAAGTCAAAATTGTGTGTTCTCTTAAATATTATGTAATTACTTTCGCTAAACCTCTCGTATAAATTTAAAAATTAGGTCCTGTGCAAGTTCGACCCTTTGCTACTTTAACTTTTGTGTCAAAAATCTATCCTAAAAATGTTAAATTTTTTCACAAATTTCACAAAATTTCGTCTTTAAAATTGAAAATTTGTTATTGATCTTAAAATTTTAATGTTTTTATAGAAAACTGAACTTTAGAAATAATTCACTTTTACACTTTTTGTGAAATTTTTTACTTTTATTCTTAAAATTTACATTTCCATTAAAAATTTCAAATTTTTGCTCAAAATGTTACCAGAAGATGGATTTCAAATGCAAAAGTGCTAACTTGAATTTAAAAATTTTATGTTAATTTTTATTTTAAATATTTATATTCAGAATCTCGAAAGAGTATTCAAATTGCAAGAAAAAAGACAACATTTTCTAAAAAGTCTAAATTTTGAGGAAAAACAAACTTAATCTTTGACAAACGATTTTTCAAAATTAATCCCAAAATTTCGAGCCCTGAAAATTCCCCTCTTTTAAAATTTGACCTTTTTTCAAGATTTTAGCTTTTTTAAAGATTTCGTTTTTTTTTGAAGAATTCGACTCTTTTAAACTACCTACTTTCAAAATTCGACTTTTTTCTAATTTCGAATTTTTTGAAAACTTGGCACTTTTTTTAGAAAATTTAGCTGAAAAATTCAGCTTTTCTTCGAAAATTTTGTTTTTTTGGAAAATTGCTGATTTTTTTGAAAATTTCGTTTTTCATGACAATTTTAGCTTCCTTCAAAATTTCGACTATTTTGAAATTTCCATCTATTCAAAATTTCGATTTTCTTGAAGTTTTGTTTTTTTTGAGAATTTCGACGTTCGTTAAAAATCTCGACTTCGTTGAAAAATTATGAATTTATTTTAAAAATTTAAGACTTATTTCAAAATTTCGATTTTTTGAAAATATTGTTTTTTTTTCAAAACGGCGACTTTAGAAATGTTGAATATTTGAAAATCTCTATATTTTTTGGAAATTTGACTCTTTTTTGATATTTCGACCTTTTGAACGTTTAGTTTTTTGAAAATGTAGCTTTAAAAAAATCTTTATATAAGAATTTGGACCTTTATTGAAAATCTAAACATTTTTTAAAATCCCCGACTTTTTTCAAAATTTCTCCATTTTCTAAAAATTACGACCTTTTCATAATTTCGACTTTCATTAACAATTTTAATTGTTTAAGTTTTAAATTTCGAAATGTTGGCTCTGGACCTTTTTAGAATCTAAAAATTGAAACCTTTTTAAAAATTTCGGCTCTCTTTAAAAATGTCTAGCTTTGACTTAAATTTGGAATTTTTTTTGATATGATTGATTTTTATTCGTAAATATAAACCTATTTTAGAAATTAAAAATTTGGACTTTTGTGAAAATTTGTTTTTTTAACTTTCGACTTTTGAAAATTTCAACTTTCATTCAAAATTTCCCCTTTTTTAAAAATTTGACTTTTTTCAAGATTTTGATTTTTTTTGAGGAATTCGCCCTTTTTCAAACTATCTATTTTCAAATTCCACTTTTCCTTAATTTTTAATTTTTTGAAAACTTCGACTTTTTCAAAATTTGGAAATTTTTAGAAAATGTGGCACTTTTTTGAAAAATTTCGATTTTTACGACAATTTCAACGTCTTTCAAAATTTCAGCTTTTTTGAAAATTCCATGTATTCGAAATTGTGATTTTCTTGAAATTCTGATTTTTTGAAAGTTTAGACTTTCGTAAAGAATCTCGATTTTATTAAAAAATTACGAATTCGTTTTAAATTTTTAGAAAATTTGGCACTTTGTTGAAAAATTTCGATTTTTACGACAATTTCGACATCTTTCAAAATTTCAGCTTTTTTAAAAATTCCATATATTCAAAATTGTGATTTTCTTGAAATTCTGATTTTTTGAAAGTTTAGACTTTCGTAAAGAATCTCGACTTAATTGAAAAATTAGGAATTTATTTTAAAATTTTTGACTTTCAAATTTTCGATATTTTTGAAAATATGGACTTTTTTTTCAAAACGACGGCTTTCAAAATATGAATGAATATTTAAAAATTTCTATATTTTTTCTAAATTTCACTCTTTCTTGATATTTTAACTTCGTGAACATTTTGTCTTTTCAAAAACTAGTTTTATAATATTCTTTATTTGAAAATTTGAATCTTTGTTGAAAATCATAACTTTTTTTAAATTTCCGACTTTTTCAAAATTTCTCCATTTTCTAAAAATTAGGACCTTTTAATAATTTCAAAAAAAATCGACCCTTTTTCGGAAATATTGAATTTTTTTTGGAAAAAATCGTTGATTTTTAAAAAAAAACTTCATTTCTATGACAATTTCAGCTTCCTTCAAAATTTCGGCTATTTTGAAAATTCCATCTATTCAAAATTCTGATTTTTTTAAAGCTTCGACTTTCGCTAAAAATCTCGAATTTATTGAAACATTACGAATTAATTTTAAAATATTTGACTTCAACCTCGAAGCTTCGATTTTTTTGAAAATTGGAGATTTTTTTAAAAACGGCGCCCTTCGAAATGTAGAATATTTGAAAAAGTTCTATATCTTCGACTCTCTCTTTATATTTCAATTTGTTAAAAATTTTGTCTATTGAAAATATAGGTTTAAAAAATTTTCTATTTAAACATCTGAACCTTTGTTGGACCTTTTTTTAAAATCTCCCATTTCGATTTTCATGACAATTTCAACTTCCTTCAAAAGCTGGGCTTTTTTGAAAATCCTTTTCAAATTATCGACCTTTGTTAAAAATATCTATTTTTTTTTATTTTTTTGATGGAACGGACTGGTCCTTGGTTATCTTCAAAAATTGAAATACAAATCTTGTCCGCGAAACCAAGAAAGATTAAAAAACTATTCCAAATTTAAATTTATGTTTGTCAATTTCTTATAGTTCAAGTCTCAACTCATAATTTCGAGAAAAATGTCTGTAATTAAAGAACAAAAGTCAACATGTAGATAAAAAGGGTAAAGAGGTTGTTAGAGAAAAAGAGACAGAAAGATTAAATTTTGTTTAAAGTCGAAATTGTAGAAAAATTAATAATGAAAAGTACCTACAAGTTTAAATTTAAAACTTCAAAAGAAAACAGTTAAAATATCGAAAAAAGCTAAATACATTACACAAAACTTCCAAAAAATTTTACTTTTTCTACAAATTTTGAAGTTTTCAGCAACATTTCCAGGAACAAAATCGAATATTTGGGTTTAAGGTCAAGACTGAATTAGGGTAGAAAATCCGAAAATTTTTTTTCAAATAAATTTGAAGTTCTTTTTTTGAAATTGTGGCTGATCTTTTTTATTTTAGTTTTTTTTTTAATTTGATCTTTTTAACCGACAGTTCTAGAAAATACAGACGAAACAGTAAAAATCAATTTTATTAGAAAAGGCGAATCAAAGTCAAAACTTCGACAGAGAACCAAAATTATGAAAGAAAAAGGTCTCTCAAATTTCGATTTTAATCGCCAAAGTTCGTATATTCTAGAAGTTTTCAACTCTAGGGTATATAATTTAGGATTTTTATGAAAATTCCGAGTGTAAATTTGAAATATCTAAACCCGAAATTCCGATTTAATTTTTTATAAACTTTAGGTTTTTTTTGAAATTTAAACTCAAATTGAACTAAAAACTCAGATTTTCACCATGAAAATTTTAACCTTGAAAAATATAAAATAGTTTCCTTCAATTTTAGGCAAGGTTGTAATATTAAAATAAAAGACATCACATTTTCTAAACTATCAAAGACTTTTAAAAATCAAAAAATGAGTCACCTGGAACTAAACGGAAAACCGAAAACCGGAAAAAAACCGTTATTTTTGTCGGAACGAAAACCGAAACTGAACCGATGTAATTTTTTGCCGGAACGAAAACCGAAAACCGGAACGAAAAACATAGCGGTTCGAAGCCCTGTTTTTAACGATGTTGCATTCCTAATATTAGCCAAATAACTAATCTGTTGAATGTTAGGCTAGATAAGTAACCTGCAAAAGAGGCCCAAATACTTTGGTTCCTTTCTGTTAAACAAAAAATTCACAGATTTCGCAATCCTTGCAACCAACGGAGACATTGGAAATGATAACACCAAATAGAAAAATAATTAACACTTTATTTAACATACAAGGTTATACAGGGTATTTATAAATTTCAAAGACAACGTTGGCAGTTGATTCGGAATGATAAATAAATACGAATTACGAAAAAAAATTAATAAAAAATGTTTACTTTTCGAATTGCAGACTTTCAAAGTTGTTATAAAAAATAATTTAACTAATAACTTCATAACCTCTTTACCGATCGATCGTGTTGAAATATGAAATCTTTATTTATTAAGATTATTAAGGCTAGAATCTTAGTGACGAAGACCCTTGTTTTATCCGACATCCCTTGTAATTCACCACGACAATTATCTATGTATCTTCGAAGTAGTAAATAATAATAATTACATAAAATATGTATTGATTTACAACAATACGTATTACGTTAATTCTGTAATAAACCTTGGGTTATTTATTATTATTATTATTTTGTTGTTGCTTAATTCGTGAAGTTTAATATTGCATAATCTTAAGTATAGATTTTATCTCATCATTTTTATATGTAATTATTCAGATTACAAGATGCTCTTTTTCAAAAAGTTTCGGACTATAAGGGAGAAGTACTCTAGAGTTCGCCAAAATTGATTTTCCGATATCTCCTTCCAAACATTTTTACACGGGTCTACTGCATTCCGAATATTGGTCTAGAAATCTGAACTGCCGATGCCGATCACTATTCGGGTATTTAAATTGATTGTTGTTAAATATTCGAAGGACTAGTACACTATGAGGCGCCGTTCACAACATAATTATTTTTCATGAATATTTAATAAATCAAACAATATATGTATGTAAAATTTTAAATTATATATTGTTTCGTTCTTGAAATATACTTCATTTCTGTAAAAATGAATATTTATATTCTCCTGATAGAAATTTTACATAAATCTATTTAAATATTTTATATGAAAGTTTTATGTGGTTTTAAAAATATTTATATAAACTGTGATACATGAAACGACCGTGAGAGGCGATAGTAGCCGCACGAATCGGGCATGGAGTATGGTTTTATTTATATATCAATTTTATTTTTCGTTGTCGCCACCTGAATCTTCATTATATTTACATATTTATCAATAGCACTAAAATCTGACATAAAAAGTGACAGCATGCTGCTAATAATAATAATAACAAAATAATAATAAATAAATAAATAATAAAATAAAAAAAGTTTCAAACCTTAATTTAAGTTCCAGCGCTTCTAGCGCCCGCTACGGTGGTTTGATATATCACACTTTATATAAATATTTTTGAAATCACATAAAATCTTTATAAGAGATATTTAAGAATATTTATATAAAATTTTTAACAAAAGATTAAAATATCCATATTCATTGAAATTAAATATACTGCAAGAAAGAAACAATATATAATTTCAAATTTAATATAAATTGTTTGATTTATTAAATATTCATAAAAAATTATTATGTCCTGAACGGCACCTCATACTACACAGTGGTTAAAAAATATGTTTCCTGTTTATGGTCTATTGACTACTCTATATTGAAGTCAGTTAGCTACCGCTTACAAACAAGATATATGATCTACTTATCACAGGGCCAAGATTTAGAAGTAAGAGGTCGACAATCCGTTAGCAGGTAAAGAATTTATAAAGAAATCGGAACATTCCAGCCCCCTTGAAGTCTTGCAGCTTCAATAAAATCCTAATAATATAATAAATAGCAAACCAATTGCAAGAAATGATCAAAATTACAGATATAAAGCTTAAGAATAGACTTATAATTACGGGGATCTTACATTATTACTTAGTAGTACTGAAATTAGAATTGATCCAAACAAAATTTTAAATAATATACAGGCTCTTTTAGTTAACATTTCCACAGCCGATATCTCTGAAAATAAAAAGGGCCTATATATTGTATTATAAGTTTAGCATTGTAATGATCAGATGAATTAACCCTAAGGGTGCGTTTAGATTAGAGATTTATTTCATAATAGAAATCTCAGGTATCTGAGACTAAATTTCCTTGCCCGTTTACACTAGGACACAAATATAGCTGAATAAAATTACTAACACTTTTAGCTGAGATCAAATCTGTTGATAAGTCGTTCATATAAAAATTGCGACTGATTATTTTACTTTCTAATGGGAATTGTTCTTCAGCTTCTTTTGCTATTTTAAGAAACGGGCTGCAAAAAAGGGTGCACAAGTGGTGCCGTAAGTTACCATTATTAAACAGAAAGTTTTAATAAGTCCTTCTTTGCTGATGCCATAAAACTCGTTGAAAATCGGTGTCATGTGGATACCCTTTTTATCATTCTGTACATTTTAGTGATCTTACTTGAAAGTACAATAGGATAAATTAGTAACGGAACGGAAATCTTCTTGTATTATTGCTTGGGCGATTAAAATGACGTTAAGGCTGACTGCAGATGTGTCTTACACCACATGAATTTTATGCTCCTTCACAGTTTGTTTGAACCCCCTAGTTGGATAAGTAGTACAATTCAGAAATTTGTCATTTTGACAAGTGGTTCACACGTGTCATCCCTATTTTTTACAAATTTAAGAATCATTTTATTGACACTGAATGTGCCTCGCCCATTTTTCTTTCGTTTTTGAAAGGCAACGTTACAATGAAGAGACCACAGGGTGCTCGTAAGTAGTAATTGTCGTAAAAGTGTTATTCCGGGTCTTTTCTTCTTGGGATAAAAGTATTTTGTTTTCAGTTTCCTCATGATCCTAAAATTTATTGCCCCGGTCATGTAATTGTTCTTCCTGACAAGAATTTATGGTCTTTGAATTGCATGTCATATTTTTGTTTCTTTGAATGGACTTTTAAATGACCAGCTGCATTCAAACCAATTTGTTTTCTTGAAAATGAAGTTAATTTTTTCAAATTTCAATGGAATTTCTAATTACTCCCAAAATAAACTTGTTTCAGTTAATAAATCTATTTAGATTATTTCGCATTTAAATCAGGATCATCGAAAAAAACATTAGAGGGCAGTTGAATGGCAAATTTATCAATCTTAAAAATTGAGGTTGGTTCTGTGATTTTGTTTATCTTATTCCAGATCACAGGTGAATTCGTTTAGATGTGATTTGATCCATATGGTACATTACTTCAAACTCTTTTAAAGAAAAATACAATTTTTTAACTAATGCTGAAGTAATGATGTTAGCTTGGACACCCTGGATTTAACAACGCTGGACATTGTTTAAAGTTACTGCACAAATTACTAATTAAAACTAGAGCTGTACTGATTGTACTGATTGCCATTTTCGCTTTGCATGATCGTTTAATTTTTCGGCTATTATGGGAATAAATAAAATTAATTCCCTTTTTTTGCCGAAAGCTCTAAAACCTTTAATACAGTTAATTAGTTGTCTTAGACCGGGTTGTGTGGTTTTTGTGAATTAAAAAATGTTTAAGACAGTTGGACCTGTTCTTTTATTTTAAAGCGATCTTGACAATGATTCAATAACGTCACTTGAATCTCCCTCCACAGAATCGCAAAGATAATGAAATTTCTTAATATCAAAAATACGCTTGTCGTAATGAACTGAACACTTAGATGAATCTAAAAACGAAAATGGGAAGCGATAAGGGCTTTAAATTAGTAACAGATATGGTATTTAATTATACTCGCGCCGTTTAACAATAATACATTTCAATTTATGTCAGTTACAATTTTATCGGATGTTCAAATGTATCAAGTGAGCTCTACTTTTTTTTTAGAAGAGAACGTAGCGAACCCGGCACTCGATTACTTATTGATTATTTTGGTTGATCCCTCAAGGGTAATTTTGACGTCTTATTTATCCAGCGAGGTTAAAATTTTCTAATCTAAAGAAAATCCTCCAGAAATCTATTTTCTTTCACGTTTTTACGATGATTTGAATTACTAAGATACACAAATTTATAAAACAGACAGTCTATAGCAGTAACAATTTCCATTCTACATCCAAAAAATGAGAATTTTCCATCAAAAGGTTTGTTATGATAGCAATTCAAATGTATTAAAACCTTGCAGTTGTCAATCACTGATAATTTCTTTGGGATTTACGTTCCTAAAAAATTTTCATTGTCAACTTATTGACTTTTTCATTTGAACGAAACTCAAAATGTCGAAAATTTGTCAAAAATAGATTTTGAGTACTCTCTCCAAATTTTTACTCTTTTTTACAAAATTATGCGTTTATGCTTTCAAAATAATTATAAACACAAATTTTGGACTTTTCCGAAATTTAATAAATTTTTTCCACAATTTCAACTTTTTTAATGTTTACATCAAACTTGCAATTTTTGTGTTTTTTCTTAAAACTTCGGATTTCAAACGGATTCGAAATTTGAACATCAGTCTTGCGAGTCTAACCCAAGTTATTGCATTAAAAAAATAAATATAGCGTATTTTCTTGAAATTATGACTTTTTCACAAAATTCCTCAACCTTTTAAAATGTCATTTATTTTAATTGAACTGTCAATAAATATTTATGTTTTGTTTAAAATGTTTATGTTAAATGATAAATTCTAAATATTTCTAAAGATTTTGACTTATTTTCGAAATTTTGACCTCAGCCTAAAAATTCTTTAAATTACAAATATATAAAATGGAAAACTCAAGATTTTTTATCGAAATTTTGAAACGTCAACTTTTTTTCGAAATTTAAGAACCCCTTTTTTATTAAATCATGGGTGATGGGTTTCTTCAAATTTTCAAATCCCAAAATTCAAACTTTACTTTCTACTCTTATTTCCAACACCAATAAAGGTTTCAACTAGTTTTAAAACTTTGGTTTTTTATAATCTTGACTTTAAATGAAATATTTTAATATTTTTCAAATGATTTTGATTTAGTTGCAAAATTTTATCTTTAACCTCAAAATGTTGACATATGTTTTGAAATTTTAGAACATTATGAATTTTTTGAAATCCTGGAATATTTTCCTAAAATTGTCTATTTTATTTTTACTATTTTTCTCGCAACTTTTCTGAATTCAAAATCTTGGCCTTATTTAGCTATTTTTTTTTTATTTTCGACCTTAATATCGAAGTATTCGACTTGAGATTTCGAGTGAAAACTTGAATATTCAAATATTTTTCTTTCGACTTTTTTCTATTTTTAAGGTTATTTCTGCAATGTTTATCTTTTCTAAATTTACAGTTTCCATTAGCCAAGTTTCTTCTGAAAGATTATTTTTTAAATTGAAATATACTCGTATAACCAAATAGACTACGAAATAATTTAAATCAAAATAATATTAAGGCATCTATGCTCATGGCTCTTGAAATAAATATTTTAGTACAAAGCAAAAACAATGAAATATTAAAATATATTTAATCTACAAGCAAAAATTTGTCAACTTTATTGTAAAAGTAATTTACATTTATTTGAGCCCTAAAAATTATAAGTGCAGATATTTTACCACATTCGTTTACTGAGTACTTTAAGACAGTACGTGAATTGGATTTAGGGTAAGAGTTTACAGCATAATAATGAAATTATAACCCCTCACTTAAGGGCCGCTGATTTGGGTAGCCCGTGTAAACTTCAGAACCTTTAAGTTTGCGCATCTTCACATGCTCACAATACCGCCTACTGTGTTCAGTTTTTGTTAGCGGTGTTTTCATACTTAACTCACTAGATTCTCTATTTTCAATCTCTCGTAAACGTTTTTTACGCTCTCAATATGTCTTACACTTTTCGCTATTTTTCATACTCTTAATATCCATAGCTGATAGCCTTATCCAATGAAACGTCACTGGATTAAACGAATATGGTGCTCTGCGGTGAACTGTAAACTTAACATTCTTTCATAGTTTTCATGCCGGCCTCTCGACGCCGAGAGCGCTCGACTGGCGATTCGAGTATGTCCGACCGACCAACACCTTGTTCTCTCACGCTTGAACGAAAACCCGAAACTTCACCCCATATCTCAACATAAACATTTCCAATGTTAAAAGTTAATAATATTGTAACCAAATGTAATTATAGAATTTAAAATGTAAGGAAATTTTCTAGAAAAATCTGATAAGGGAAAGCTGCCGCGATAATGAAGCAAACGGCAGATAAGCGTTTCAGAAATTTCAGCAAACGATAAGTCTTATCTGCTGAAAACTTCTAGAACCCGAAAGGGGACCTATATAAGGCGGTCGGCTTTCCCTCAGGGTTGATTAGTGTAGTTAGTTAGTTAGTAGTTAGAAATCAATGAATAAGTGAGTTAATTATTCAGTTGTAGTGTTCCGAGTTTAGTTTGGAAATAAAGTGGGTACAATTCACCAAGTGTTAATAATCATTCGAACCAATAACGCGCAACAATATATTTATGTTTTCAAAGGCAGAAGTGTGACATTTCTTAATGGTTTTTTCAAAATTCTTAATTGATATAAATATACATATTTTGATTTGTTGTCGGCTGTTTTAAGGGTGATTCTTTCATATTTTAAGCCAATTTATCCTTAAAATGATGAAATATTTTGTCAATTCTTTCTGAAATTTGGTAAATTGTTAATAATGCCAATAAATAACATGACATCGAATCCGACTATCTCTACTAAACAACCCCTGAAGTATAGGCAACACATTAATCGTTAAAATGTTTACGTGTGAAACCAGCTTTAGTTCTGGTGATTTTCTAGTAACTTATCCAAAGGTTGATTTACTTCACAGTCCACTCTGATGGACATTTACCTGCACTGGACTGTACATATTCTGCTTAGGTAACAGAGTTAGCGATCAATCAATCAGTCAGTCACAAAACGATGTTATACAAGCTTCAGTTGTTAATAATTCAATAAAGGAGTCGTCATAATATTCCGCTTAAATTGTTCGAAAAGCCAATAACATCCAATTGAATTAACTCTCATGTGTTTGGTTATGACGTACGTCAAAACAGAAAATAATCAAACAATGCGAAAAAGCCCTAGGGGCGGTAGGCGCTGTGTCAACAAATTGCACCGCCTCTGACACAATAAAACGCGAGGATATCGATGGTAGATTAAACCTGACGTTGCCAGATTAACTGTGCTGGTGCGTCGAGTTAGATAAAAATTTAGTTTTTTTTCTAGAAAGCCCCTTGAGCTGTCTGAACGTTAGAATGTCAAGAAAATGTTACATAAATTGTTCGATGAATTAATAAAACAATTATACGAAATATTTAAAAAATTTCGATATAATTTAGGTGCTTGGTTATCTTTAAAAATTGAAATACAAAACTTGTCCCCTGAAAGCAAAACAGATTAAAAAACACAACAAAGGTTGCTCTAACGCCTTTTGATAGCCAAGCTATCATCTTCAGAGAGATATCCAAGTAGCCGAGTATCTCTCTGAAGATGACAGCTTGGCGAAACGCGTTAGAGCAACGTTTGTTGTGTTTTTTAATCTTTTTTGGTTTCAGGGGACAAGTTCTGTATTTCAATTTTTAAAATTTTCCACCTTTTCTCGAAATATCGACTTTTTTTGAAAATTACGTCTGATTTTCGAAATATCGGCTTTTTATTTAAAATTCGATTTTTATTTGAAATATTTGACTTCTATTTTGAAAATTTGAGTTTTTTTGTTTGAAAATCTTGGTCTTTTCTAAAATTTCTTCCTGGCTTAAAAAATTCGTCTTTTCTTGAAAATTGTACCGTTTTCAAAATTGTGACTCTCAAAGTTATCGACTTTTTTTTTGAAAATTTCGACTTTTCAAAATTTTGTTTTGTTGGGCCAACATTGTTTTTGAAAACCTCATTTTTGCATTATTTTAATTTTGGACAAGGACAGCTGATGAATGAACGGCGAGTCTAACAAATAAGTGAGCATACATTTTTGGAACCTTTATATTTTTATATCATGAAAATGTAACAAAAACACCTAAGGGGGGCTTTGGGGACCTGCCCTCCCGCTATCTGAGAGTACATATTTCAAAATTTAGATTCTTCAACTTTCTTAAAAATTACGACTTTCGTTCAAAATCTCGACATTTTCGAAAATGTTCAATTTTTTTTCAAAACTTCGACTTTCCTCGACAATTTGTTTTGAAAATAAACAATAACATAGGCGCAGCTAGAATAGAGCAGGGTAGGGCGTTTGCCCCTTCCTGGCTTATACAACTTGTCAATTTATACTCAACTGAGGACACTTTTTCTAAAAAATTCCATTCGTCAAAATTCATCCTTCTTTGAGATATCGGCATTTTCTCGAAATTTCGTCTTATTTCTCAAAATTCGTCTTTTTTCACTTTCTCTTGAAATTTCAAGTTTATTTCTAAAATTCGATTTCTTTCTTCAGAATCCGACTTTCTCAAAATTTCGAATTTTTTTCTGAATTCTTTTTGTTTTTTGAGAAAAAATCCACATTTACTAAAAGAAACTGATTCAAAAAATCGAAATTTTGAAATTTTTCTCAAAAACCCTCTTCTTTTGAAAATTTGAAATTTCTCCCACAATCAAAATATTCGTCTTTTTTCACAAATTTCATTTGAAACTTCAAGTTTATTTCTAAAATTTGATTTCTTTCATCGGAATCCGACTTTTTCAAAATTTCGAATTCTCTTTCTCAAAATTCATGATTCGTTTCGAAATTTTACCATTTCTCAAAATTTCTTTTTTTCCATAAAATTCGACTTTCCTTAAATTTTGATTTTCTGCAAATTTCGACTTGTTTATCAAGATTTACCTTTTTCCTCAATATTTGATAGATCTTTTAATAAAAAACTAAAAATATTCATTTGGAAATTTGAAATTTTCTTAATGATTTTTTTTGGAAATCTTGTAAGAAAACAAAAATTCCGAGAAAAGTTTCCTTAGAATTGTTTATAATTCAAATACAGTTTTCTGGAAACTTCAACTTGTTTCTCAAAATTTCAACGTTTATCCCAATATTGGACATTTTCTAACCCAGGTTTGCGCAAATTTGGGCCCAATTGCCTCTGATTCAAGCAATCAAGAGAAATTTTATTTTTCTCAAAATCATCTTTTTCCAAAATTTCAATGAAAGAAGAAAAAGTGTTAACTAAATTTCGAAATTATTATCAAAGTTTCAATCTTCTTAAAATTTCGAATTTTTCTTCTTTAATTCCTTTTGCTTTTTTGAGAAAAAATCCACATTTACAGAAAAAAACGAATTTAGAAAATCGAAATTTTGACATTTTTCTCAAAAACCCTCGCCTTTCGAAAATTTGAAATTTCTCCCACAATCCAATCTTGTATGTTTCTCCGAAATTCGTCTTTTCCTTAAAATTTTGATTTTTTTGATTTCATAAACGACTATTCTCAAAACTGTACTTTTTTTCCTAAAATTTGAGTTTTCCCGGAAAATTTCGATGTTTTGTTACATTTGGTAGTTTTTTTTAGAAATTCCGACTGTTTTTCTTTTTTTTTAATTAATTAATTTTTATTAATCGCGGGCATTCATGAAAATTTTGATCTTTTAGAATTTGATTTTTCAAATTTTTGACTGGTTTTTTAAGGTTTGCCTTTTTTCTCGATATTTTTATTTTTATTTCAAAATTCGATATTTAACTTTTCTCGAAATTACGACTTTTTCCCTTGAAATTAGTTTCAATTTGTCTTTTCCGAAATTTGAACTTTGTTCTCAAAATTCCACTCTTTTGACACTTTTTTGTCAAAATTCTGCCACGTTTCTTAATATTTGCTTTTATTTTTTAATTTCAACATTTTTAAATGTGAGTCCAAAAATGTCAACTTTATATTTCGCCTTATTTTGGAAACTATGACATTTATTTCAAAATGGGATGTTTTAATTTCTGGAATCTTGCGAAGTCCGTGTTTTCCCTCAATTAGATCGGCATGTTATCAACAATTAAAAATGTTGAGAAACATATTTTTAGATAATTTTGAGGAAAAAATTTCTTTTACATTCTAATTTTTTTAGTGAACTTTAAATATTACATCAAAATTAGAATAAAGAAGTAAGAATTTCGAAAAAAATGTTTTTGGAAATTGCGAATCTTTTCACAATATTCGATTTTTTTTTTAATTTTAACTTAATTAAAAATTTAACTCAACGAAAGTTGTAAAATTTTTATTTATTTTTTGTATATTTGATCTATTTGAAGCAATTTTTTAATAACTTTGAATTTGTTTGAAAATTTCGAGCTTTGTTAAACATTTTGACCACATCTCGAGATTTCGACTTTTATATGACTTCGACTTTTTTGGTAGGTTTTTTCAAAATTGTGACTATCTTTGAAATATTCGTCCTTTTTCAGAAATTCCATTTGTTAATATTAATATTTAATTAAGGTTTTGACTTAAAATGTGGATCTTCTGAAAGCGACGACTCTAAAAAATTTTGAATTTTAAATTTTGGCTAATTAACTTCGTTTTTTCTGAAACATTTTAAAGTGGAACTCTTTCACAATTTTGACCTTTTTCAAAATTTTGACTCTTGAAGTTTTCATCCTTTTTATACTTATATTTTATTTTGTAATTATTGAAAATTTTGTCTTTTTTAAAATTTTAATTCATTTGAAAATGTTGAGGCAACATTTTGTTCTATTTTTTTTTGTAATGTCAATCTTTTTAAAGTAATTTCTTTTTTAACTTTTTTGGAAATTTATACTTTTTTGAAAATTTTGACCTTTGTTCAAAATTTTGACTATTTCTTAAAATTGTGAGATTTTGAAAATTTTGGGTTTTTTTCTTAAAGTTTCGATTTTTATATAAATTTGATTTTAATTTAAACATTTGGCGAAAATTTCAATTTTACCAAAAAGTTGATTTTTTTCAAAGTTTTAACCTTTTGATATGTTTGAGCTTTTTTCAAAATGTCCTTCTTTATTTTAAAAATTTTGACCAACTTTTTATAAAAATAATTTTTTCTCGAAATTAACTTCAAAAACGTCTTTAAAAATTTTGATTTTTTTCTAAATTTCTACTTGCTCTGGAATCTATTTGAAGAACCTGATTGTTTAAATTGCAAATTTTTAAAACTTCATATAAATTCTATGAAACCAATTCTAAAAAATTTTGACTTCATTAAAAACTTCCAAAATTTTGTCAGAATTGCTACTTTCTCTTAAAATCTTGACTTTACTTCAAAAGTTTGCCTTTTTTTTGCAAATTCGATTATTTTGAAATATTTTATATTAATATTTTGACTTTGCATGCGAAATATTTCAACTTTTCACTAGAAAGTTTCAGTCAAAACTTGAAATTGAATGAAAAGCGTAGAAAACATTCTTTTAAATACAAATGTTTGCCGATATATTTTAATTTTCATCTTACAATGTCGACCTTTTTTACAAATCCAATTTTAAGTCGAAATTTAAATAAGAAGTTAAAAATTTGAAATGAAAGCTACCAATTTCCACAAAATTATAAATGTTTTCTTTTTTGCTAAAATCTGGATTTTTCGATTTTTTTTTGTTCCTCTACTTCTGACAATTGTCGATTTTGGTAGTTTTGCATATTTTTAAATTAAGTTTTCGATTTTAAACTTAAATTTTCGGCTTTTTCAAGAGAACAGGAATTTTATTCCAGTTATTCAGTTTCAGTTTTTACTATTTTCTGATATTTCGATTACCATTTAAAGAAAAAAATGGTGTAAGTTTTATTTTTTTCTCAAAATTCCAAGTTGTTACTTTTCATTTTTACTCTTTTCTTCTTAATCTCTAAATTTCGACCTTCTTTCTTGAAATTTGAAATTTTAACTTTAATTACGACTAAAAAGTCAAAATTTTACAAAGATATTCAATCTTAAAGTTCTCGAATTTTTTTATTTAATTTCGGAATTTTGTGAACTTGTTTTTCGAAATTTCGAACTAAGCTAGAAATTAAAGTAACGTTTTAAACTTAAACTTGGAACAAGATATGAGAATTTTGAAAGCAAATTTCTCCATTTAAGTAAAAATTCAGAAAATTTCCTGTTTGAAATAGCAAATTCTGACGTTAGCAATCAAACATTTAACTCGAAATTTTCTTGCAAACCTCAAAATTTACAAACATTTATTAATTTTTGTAAAACTTTGATTTCAAGCTTCAAGAATACTTTTTCTGGAACTTTTTCGAAGTTTGGATTTTAGTCTCTACGTTTCGACGTTTTTTCTTGAAATTTGTTGAAATCTCGACTAAAGAGTTGAAATCTAGACCAAAGAGTTGAAATCTCGACTAAAGAATCAAAATCTCGACTGAGTCTAAATCTCGATTAAAAATTCGAAATCTCGAATGAAAAGTCGAAATTTGACTAAAGAATGTAATCCTAAAATTCTCGAATTTTCGAGTTTAAATTTGGAAGTTTGTGAAATAAATATTTTGAGATGAACCCCAAATTTACAAAAACGAATTAAAGAAACATTATAAAAGAAATTTTACAAAGATATCTTTTCTCTGTATTTTAAGTAGCAAACATTCGAATATTTTGACTTGTTACTCCAAACTTCAATTTTTGAAAAAGATTCAAATTTTGATATTAAGTCAAACTTTTCACAATTTTTTTAGTAGTTTTAAATTTGGTCTATTTCTACATGTTTTGAATTTTTCTACCGAAATTTCGATTTTTTTTCTCAAAAATTCCACTGAAATACAAATCTTGTCCCTTGAAACCAAGAAAGATTAAAAAAAAAACAAAGATTGCACTAACGCGTTTCATCTTAAGAGAGATACTGAAATTCCATCAAAAATAAATAAAGCAAAATTTCGAGCTTCAATTCAAAATTTTGAGGAAACAGCCACAATTTCGAAAAAAGGCCTCCGAATTCATTGAAAAAAAAGTGTTGTTCAAACTTTGCACTTTAGTCTCCGAAATATTGACTTCAAATTTGAGCATTTTTTCCAATATTTTATGAATTTTTATTAATGGATTTCATTCTGATTTTTGGGCTTGCACTTTTTTAAAGAAATCCTTCAAATTTATGTCAACAAATTTAAGTCTTATAACGACATTTCTAAAATTGGAAAGTTATAAATTTATTTTAATACTTAAGAATTTCTAATTTAAAATTGGAATTTTGGGAAAATTTGAATATTAGAGATTTTGCTCAGAACTTTAATTTTTGCGCAGAGTCGAAATATTAACTTTGAACTTTAACTTTGGCTTTAAATTTTGAGTTTTTTAAGATTGATGACTTATCCTAAAATTCCGATTCTTTTTTTTCTCGAAATTTTAATTTAAAAATGCATAAATAATATATGGTAGCAATTTTGATGACTGTCATAACATTTCGAAAAAGGACTAAAAATTTATCGAAAATTCACATTTTTATCAAAATTTTTTGAGTTTTGTTATTGGTTTCTTTTCTATTTTTGAACCTTGGATTTTTTTGATGACTGACATAACATTTCGAAAGAGGACTAAAAATTTATCGAAAATTCACATTTTTATCAAAATTTTGTGAGTTTTGTTATTGGTTTCTTTTCTATTTTTGAACCTTGGATTTTTTTAGAGAAAAACTCGAAATTTATCATAAATTCTGGTCTAAACACAAAATCTCCAAAAAAAAAGGAAGTTATAAATTTCATAAATCTATTATTACGTTTAAAAATTTCGAGTTTAAGCTTAAAATCTTGTCAAAATTTTGAATATTCAACATGCATTTAATTTCAATTTTTGAGAAAGTAAAAATTTCTAAATGAAAGTGGAAATATTGATTTTTTCATTAACTTTAAATTCTCACTTTGAGTTTTAGACTTTTTCTAAAATGTTTACTTTTTTCTTCACTGTCTACATTTTTTCTCAAAATAATAAAAATAAGAACATCGAGTTTATACGCAGAATTTTGAAAACCTGCCACAATTTATAAAATTCGAACATTTTCTAAACTCAGGTCAAATGATTTGATATTAATTTGGGGGCCTTTAGTGTTTTGTTTTAAAAAATCAAAAAATATCGAAAAATTATTGGTAAATCGTTATTTAAATTTTAATTTATCGATTTAGCGGCCTTCCCTTTTTCCTTCCTTCTCCTCCTTTCCTCCTTCCCTTCGTTCTTCCTCTTCTTTCTTTCTTCTTCTCTTTCTTTCTTTACCCTACTTCTACTTCCATCTTCTTCTTTCTTCTTCATCCTCCTTTCTTCTCCTTCTTTTCTATCTGCCTTCCTTCCTTTCTTCCTTCTTTCTTTCTTCTTTTCTTAGTTCCTTATTTCCTTTCTTATCCATTCTTTCTTCTCTTTCCTTATTTCTATTTTTATCCTTTCTTTCTTCTCCTTTCTTCTTCCTTCTTCTCCTTCCTTTGTCTGCCTGCTCCTTCTTTCTCTTTCCTTGCTTCTGCTTTCTTCTCGTTCCTTCTCTTTCGTTCTTCTTCCTCCTTCTTCCTCCTGCTTCTTTCTCCTTTCTTTTCATTACTTCTACTTCTTTCTTCTTCCTTCCTTCCTTCCTTTCTTCTTTTCTTCCTTCCTTCGTTCCTTTCTTCCTTCCTTCCTTTCTTCCTTCCTAATTTTTTCTAATTCTATCTTTCTTCTCCTTCCTTCTGCTTCCTTCTCCTTTCTTCTTGCTTATTCTCCTTCTGCTTCTTTCTTCTTTCTTTTCCTTACTTCTAATTTTGTCTCCTTTCTTTTCCTTACTTCTATTTCTTTCTCTTTCCTTCCTTCCTTTCTTCCTTCCTTCTTTTCTTCCTTCCTCCTTTCCTCCCTTCCTTCCTTCTCCTTCCTTTCTTCTTCTTCCTATTTCTTTCTTCTTCTTTCTTCTCCTTCCTTCTCCTTTCTTATCCTTTCTTCCTTCGTCTGCCTTCTCCTTCCTTCTCCTTTTTTGCTTCTCCTTACTTCTCCTTCCTTCTTCTTTCTTTTTCTGCCTTCTTCTTCCTTTTCCTTCATTCTCCTTGTTTCCCCTTCTTTCTCCTTTCTTATCCTTCCTTTAACTTTCTCCCTTCCTTCCCTCCTTCTTTTCTTCCTTCATTCCTTTCTTCCTTCCTTCTCCTTTCTTCCTTGTTCTTCCTTCTTTTTCCTTGTTCTTCCTTCTTCTTCCTTCTCCTTCCTTCTCCTTTCTTATCCTTC